>JAODUE010008505.1:0-28805 GCA_027564755.1 Amblyopsis hoosieri
AACATTTGAATTTGATGACGTATGAGCGTACTAAGTGTACCGCTGAAAACCAGCCAGGTCCTGGGGTGATTTTTAACGGATAGGACGCGTAGATCAGTTTTTTGCCCATAAAATGCAGATTTTTATAAAAACAGGGATCTTGTCAATATTAACACCAGCACTGATGTGTCTCATCACAGATCAATCCTATTATTTCGTTTACAGCTAAAAAAAAATTTTTTTTAGGTTGCAGCTACACTTTAAAGAAGACTATTTGAAATTAGAAAAATATTGTTTCGTGCAGGAATGGGGACGGGTAGGTGTAAACCCTCCATTTTTCACTTTGCCATGGGCCCCCAGAAACTCTTGGATCGACCCTCTCTTCACTCTGGGACCAGACATACAGTATTAGACAGAAAGCAACCAATGTAATATCAGTTTATGTTCTAGTTTGTTGTCAATATCTTTTTTAAAGGCCAGTGTTAATTAACATAGTGGCAGACACTTGGTTAAGTATTGATTATTGTGGAGTAAAATTAACAGCTAAAAGCCATCTAAACGAAAACTGTGTAATCATTGAAGGCAGGAATAATTACATTGTCTACACTTCTCACATTATCTTACATCACATGCCATCTGTGCTTGATGGCAGGCACATGATGTGTCAGTAATAGACCATCTTAATCTGCATTATAATACATTTGTATATCAAGGTATATTATAATTTCAGAGCAGATTATATGAAGCATCAAGGTAAAAATAATTAACCTGCAATTATTCACTTTGTAAAGGTACAAAGAAGTCATGGTTTGGTACACATAAGTCTCGGTTTAGTTCACACCACGGTTTGAACATCAGGGTTTGGTACAATATTGTTTCTACTTGCATATCCTACAGTATACAGTATTTTTATTAAAGCAATATACTGAATAGAAACCAGTACATACCTATATGTAGTATGTACAATAATATATATATAACAACAATTTTGTGTGTGAAGTAGGTGACAGATACAAATTGCAAATCATGAATAGGAAATTACAGAAAGATATTATTGTCAGCCAAAATAACTGCTGAGGAAACTGATGTGTCCAGGCAAAGATGAAATATTGCTTATAGGGCTAACCCAAATGCAGTCATATGGTATATGTATTGCAAGACTTCACTGATTGTCCCCCTCTAAATGGTGGTAATCCATCTGGCTGTCATCCCCTCTGGACATAATCAGTGGCGGCTGGCCAATAGAGGGCGCTAGGGTGCCACCCTTTCTAGTGGATCTGTGTATTTAGATTTTTAGAATGCATTTGTTTACATAAAACAATTTGTAATATGTCTATTTTACGAGTATGAGTGTTTCTAAAATGCGCAACAACAATGTGTAATATAGTTATTATCAGTTTGTTTGAGTTTGTATGCTTCCCGTTCATCTGGTTCATGACTTTCATCCCATCTCTCTCTTATGGGCGCTAGAAGAATCGCCCATTGAGTGTGGCAATGCAGCCCCGATGACGCAAGATACGACATGCCTGATGGGCGCTGACTTGAGCGCCAAAGTCCGATTTGCTTTGAGAAGACAGGGGCTGTGTTCAAAATGTACACTTGTTCACTCATTCACCCATTCCCTAAATAGTGTTCACTAAATAGAACACTATTACTAATCAATAATAAGGGCAGACAGCCGTTGATACAATTCAGACACTTTTCCACTACTACAGTACATATTACAGTACAGATATTCATCTGTATAGGCTATGTTGCGTAAACAAACAGAAGATGTTGGTTGGGTACTATATTAAATAAAATGGGTAACGTAAATTAACGTTATCCATGCAAAGCAGTCAGTAAATAGTACATTAAAAGAACTGGTTGTTTTTAAAGCACCGCGGCCGTTTCATTGTTTAGTACTTTATGGACAAAACATCTACAACATATCTAATTGAAGTAGAATCCAATCTAAACATTACAGATGACTAACTAATAACTATTAATAACTGTATAGGCCTATTAGCCTCTACAGATCGTTAGCCCTGGCATCTGTGCAGAGTAAACAGCCAGGCTATAACCAATGCACATTAGGAGAAATGTACTTGGATCTGATCAAGTGCTCGTTTGTTGATATTTTTACTTGCCCTTAATTTGACATAGGCTACAACTGAGCAATTTAGCAAACTCCAGGTTGCCTCCATGTTGATGTCTGATTCCGTTTTTTCGCGCTTGGACGTTTCTGTAAACGCACGCTACCTGGCTGGCAAGTGCCCCGGCCGTGGTCTAGCTGCAGTGGAAACGAGAGATTCAGCTCCCTGTTGCGTATACCGGTACAAAGCCTACGTTTTATATGCAGTGTGTGGAAAGGAAATACAATTTATTTTATACTTATAAAGCTAGAAAAATATATTTAGCAGGGCTAGACTGTTCCTCAAACTCCGATAATGTCGCAATGTTGCTAAACCTAGCGACAAAGTCACGAAGTTGGCAACACTGGCTACATAGGCTTCAATTGCAAGTGCACCCAAGCTCTGAGCCTGACTCCACCAGTGACATTCATTCATGTGAATAAGGTGTGTTGGAGCAGGAAGACATCTAAAACAAGCAGGACAGTGGGTTTCCAGGACCAGGGTAGAAGTCCTCTGCCCTAGTGTTTTCCCCAGTTCTGTGTTGGATATTGTCTATGTACATGTTTGTACAAACACCTTTAATAATCTCTTACCTTCCTATACCCCAGATACATAATTGCTTTCTTAGCTAAAATGGCCAACCTACAAAACTATTCTATATTAGCTGAAATTATGATTATCATTTTAATCGGTATAATATATGCTTTCCTGCCCAAAGATGACTTTTAACCTGCTGGGCATGCAGAAGTATAGAATCATGGGGATTGCATGCCAATAACAAGACCTGGGACCATTTGAAAACAGTGTGTTGTAAAGTAATTAACTGCGGTGTCCAGTCAGCACATTGAGAATGTGCTATCCCTGCACGTTAGATTGATTTGAACAAGCACTTAATACATTGGTTTCTGATCTGAGGCACATGGCATGGTCCAGTGAATGAGGCCAAGAGATCGATTTTCCTGAGTGTGTGTTGGAGAGAGAGAGAGAGAGAGAGAGAGAGAGAGAGAGAGAGAGAGAGAGAGACCCCCCAAACAGACTTGATGATTAGTTTCTGTAAAATCAAGTGTTTTTATGAGGCTCCAGGAAATTAGAGGATCAGTCAACATTTCTATTCAATAGCAACTAGCAAATATAGCTTTGCCTTTTTGTTCAATTCAGCAGTGTCCTAAAAGCTGCTGTCTGTTACTGTATGACAATCTCCAACAATGTTAAATAGGAATGCATTCTACATAAATAATTAACAGAAGCTGTTCGTCATGTAAAATGTGTCTTCTATTTGTCTACAACTAAGACAAAGCCTTTTCTGAAACAATGAATGGCATGTTAAATTTGAGGCGTTTTTTCACATTATGATATTAAAATTCTCTGATATCATTTTAATGAATTTGTCCATTGGGATAGTTTCAGAAGCCTAATGGAGGCACTCTAATTAAGTAATTACATGAAGATATTTATTGGTAGCAATTGTTTATGCCATTGTGAGTAGGAATTTTAATGAGCAATGCAAGAATCATAGGATTGTGACTACAGTAAGAATAGCGTAACGGTAATGCAATGGTAATGGTAATACAATATAGCTAAAACTGTTTGAATATACTACGTTATACTACAAAGCTAGTAGCAGACTTTTCATTAAATACAATTAATGATAGCAGCAAAGAGGAGACCAGATACAAGACAATCTTTTCTTGACAAAGGTTAACACAGTGCCAGTCCTGGCCTTACTAGGGCGCCAAGCATAATTCTACTATGGAACCCTTCCACCTGACCTGTTAAGCCTGATTTATACTTGTGTAAATGTCAAATGCGGCTCCGTAGGGCCCACGGCTCCAGCACAGAGCTGCTCGGGCCCACGGATCCCGCACAGAGCTGCTCGGGCCCGTAGAGCCAGACTACATATGCCGCGTGTACCAGCTCCAAAATGTGAACGTGCGTTCGTCAACTGCAGTGCCACGCAAACGATGATTGGTTGGATGCGATAAGGGAGGTGTTTACCAGCCAGCAACAAGCAGTCTTGCGGATGAAAACCCATAGGCCGGAGTGCTTTGGCAGCAATCATTATTTGTAGTTTACAAATACAAACAGCGGTCTTCGATAAATATATTACTATTGTTTATTGGCACAGATTCCCATGGTCAATATTGGTGTAATCAAGAAAGTTGATGGGAAGAAATATTTTTTATATGCTTATTTCAAATCTCAATTTAACCAGACATAATTTCCATATAGTGGGGCTTTACATATTCAGTATACAATTTTAACAAGCAGTCCTGTTCCAATATCCCGAATTTGAATGGAACAAAAGGTTCATAAACATATTATTGGTTTAACTAAGTGATCTGTTGAAAAACACGGTTGAAAATGTTTGAAAAAATCGGAAACGTTGATAGTCTATACGTACAATATCAGTGCCTGGCTGGCGGCCTCGTTTTTATTGGCCGTGCGGGTATTAGTCCCAGCGTGCAATGCCCAACATTCACATGGTTGAACTTTGGGGGCAGCGATGCGAGCTCCCCTCAGCGGCGCACAGTCCCTGTGCCCGCACTTTGCAAAACCATCTTCAGAGCGGTTGGGTGAGAGGTTTCAGAGCGCTGCTGTTGCTTTCTGTCTGAAAGGGCCTTTAGACTGGTCACAATAAAAAGACACTCTAAAATGTTTAATTTCGATTTTTTTTTATGCAACACAATGCCACAGAAACACACCAATACTGGAAAGCGGGAGGGCCTTCAAAAGACTTGTGCCCAGGGGCTTCTGCCCTGCACAGCACATTGCAAATGCTGACTTGCTGACTACACAGGGCCAAAATTACGATTTTTCAGGACAAACGCACATCCGAGTCTCCGTGAAAGGCAGCGATGATGTTCACTGACTGACTTAGAATATCTCTATCTAAAATGTTTTGGTTTATTCCTTCTCCCATTCAAAGCATGTGAAAACGTGTAGTGTAGGTACTTATTTATAGTACAATTGTTAGCAGGGTGTTTATTAAATCACCTGTACCCTACAGTATTTGTTCCAGCTAATGTTCTAGCCAATGTAGCAAATTGTAGGCTATTTCTCAATATGGGGGTGGCCAGGTGTCACTGGCAAGCTACAGTAGCCTAGCTCTTCATGTAAACCTAACAACACTATGCAGTGAGCACATTGAGCATAGGGCCACCCGGCAGTTAACATATAAAGACATCATTTTAGTTTTAATTATGTGGGTGCTGGAAACTGTAATAGGTTAATGGAGGGACATTATTAAGTGAATGGGTGTCAGTTACTCTGCTTTTATGAAAATAAGGTTCCATATTGAATTTTTCACACAATGTCTTTCCAGAGATTTCTACAGGCCTATTTCAATAGTCTGTAAAAGTATAGTATTTTTAACCCCACTTTCAAGTGTCAATGTGTCATGTGGATAAAGGCATACAACATTTGTTCTATGCAACAAGTTAATATGATACACTAAATGTCACAATGGGTTAATGAGTTATACATGTATAAATGTTTGTGTGCATATAGTATAACTATACACCATACATAACAGTATACAGATACAGTATACTGTATCCGATTGTACCAGCTTCATGTTGTTTCTTCAAGGACACACCAAGGGTACAGTATGTTCTGGGTGGTGGACCATTCCAGAAAATGTTTCCTGACCCTGCTAAACTGTATTTTTATTTCTTGGTAATTCTCCCACATATTCATATCTTAAATGAAAATGTCTCTCCCTCCCACCCATATTGAAATACAGTACAATGAGCAGTAAAGACAAAATAGCACTCACCTATTTACATGTAAGCTTAAAGAACCAGTACATTCCATGATTGAGTTATTGTGCCCCGAGAACCAAACATCTTACTAGCGCTGTACGAGATAATGCTAGCCTCCACCAATATGTCGGCAGACACAGCAGGAGGAGACAAATCTTCTTGCTTGGTGTATACTAGTGTCTCGGCTAATCGTCGGTTATCATAGTATGTCTGCATCTGCATCCAGTCTATTGTGGTCATTAACTACAATTCAACATGTTGAATCTTAAGGACACACGCGGTCCAGAAGACATACAATTAACAGACAAGGTACAAGTAAACATACGAAAACAGACAGTCCACCCTATAACATACATACAGTAGGCCCACATACAGGCTAAAATGCCAATGATACCACAGTTTAGAGAACAACCTGACTGAGCTCATCGCCGTCAGAGTTGCTATTATACTGTTTGCATAATCAGATAGCCTACACATACATCTGTACATGAGAGTGCGCTGCACAGCAGAGCAGGTGGGAACGCTGCTCAGGTGGTTGATGATAGTGTTAACAACCATATACCCGGTTCCACAGCCGTTTAACTGCTTGGATAACTCATCTATGTAAATATTTTTTAAAAAATGCTTCCCTGTCTAAAACTGTTACATACATTAAAAAGAGCAGACATTGAGTTGCCCCATTTTACATACATTGACTGATGAGCAAATTTGGGAAATTCTCTGGTGTGTAACTTGTAAAATAATGTTTCATGATTTACACGATCAAAGGCTTTAGAGGCATCAATAAAACACGTAAAATTTTTAGAATTCTACAGATCTAAAATCTAATTTAAAGCAAAAATACACATATATGTGCCATGTTTAGGTTTAAATCCAAACTGGTTGTCAGAGGTAAGAACAAAATGTTCGTAAAGATTTATCAGTGAGCCAGTTACAGCTGCAGATCAGAGATGAAGGGTTGTTTTAATTTTAGTTTCTATCTAATGTTAAGTTGGATTTTGTGTATAGTTAATTGAACAACTGTATAGTATAGTTAATTGAACAACAATAACATCAACATCACATCAAGGTTATAAGAACCCCACACAAATAGTTTCTTCTTAAGGTTTTTTCCTTGTATTGTGAAAATGAAACAGCTAACTATAAATTGGGTTAAAGTCCAAGGCTCAGAATTAACACTACATTTGCATTAATAGTTTTGAAGCAAACACTAATCTCACTTTACAGTCTTTTCTAAAAATCACAATAGGCAATTCAAGTGTAGTCATTATTCTAGGTATTCTTTACATGTCACACACTCAAACCTTTACAACTTGTATATTTCTATTATATTTCAAAGGGTAATTCTGTCCAATTCTGACATGTACCGAATATTTTAATATCTTTCAACTCCAGTGATTGTTTTTGATCAAAATCCAATCAAACAATTAATTAGAGATGGGATGGATTATAATGGAAAAAATGGGTCTGTTATAAACACATTATTAATTAAACTATCAATGCTGAGAAAATATTACAGGTATTTTCTTGTTTTGATGGGAAATGAGTCTGTAATTCACTTTTTTATTTTATTCTCAACAGTTTAAATGAACAGATGACAATAATGTAACTGAAATGTTTGATTGGATTGCATTTAAAAAACACATCCCATAATTGTAGGCTACAATGCATTCATTTTCAAATAGGCATATGTCATATTTTTTTAATACATTGTGCCTTATATACCATTTAAAAAAGGAATGCCTTAAAGTACAAAATAAGGTATTGGAATAAAGATTTTACTCTTGACAGAAACAAGCTGAAATAGTTTCCTCTGCTGCACCAGTTTTTTTGCAACCCAAGGCAACAATTACAGTGAATTCATTACTCTATAAAACCTATTATAGTACCGTTAAAAGTCAACTAAGCATTGGTATTGTTGGACTATAGGAAGTGTTTTCTGACCCTGTGGTTATCAATCACACATGGCAGGCAAAGGCAGACAATAGGAGACCAAGGCAGACAATAAGAGAATTTGAAATTGTAGTCTAAATTGTATCTGATAAATGCATTGCTTGGTCACTGTATTAGATTACTGAAAATAATTTATGCATTTTGTAAATTCAGTCCAGATGTATACAGCATAATGTAAATAGTACCAATAATGACCTTGTTTGTCTGATAACAGACGATATAGTGCCATCCTGTTCTCACTGATGACAAGACCAATGATGATTAATGACTTAATGACTAATTAAGGACAAGATAAGGCAAAGGTACATAACGAGATTAGGCCTGTGTTTGTGTCTCCACTCTCCATCTGTAAGCATGTTCTTTTTCTGCTGTCAGCATGCTGTCTAGTTCCCTTGTAGTGCATTTGGTTTTGATTCAATCACTTGGCTGTGGTGTTCCAGCATGTCACTCCTGAGTGGCAGCATGGATGTTGTGATGGATCACTGTGCCGCTGTCAAAAAGAAATAAATGTGCCAGTGAATTGGATTTGAGAAAAGAAATTGCCCATGCCATAATGTTATACTGTGACTAGGCATTTGGTTTGTGTTCATCGTGGGCTTTGAGAGAGTGATCAAGCAACAATGTAGTCCTACAGTCACACAAATCCCAGAAGGATTACATTTTAAAAGTGGTTCTGTATGACTTTGTACCACAAGATGTCATACTAAGCGTACCAGCATTTCAGACCAAAACAATTGGTGTGCCACACACCATAGAAAACGTGTCTGGTTAACACAGAACAGAGGAGCTGGAATTACAATGCACACACTGATGTCACTCTCTGCTCAGGATGCTGGACAGGATCTTTACTTTAGATAAGTCAGTCACGAACAAATCGTTCAAAATTAAGAAATCTTTTTACTGACTCAGGACTCGATTCCTTTGCGTGCAAATTAGTCTTCGGGTCGTCTGTCTTTGATTCTAGTAGAGGGGATCGCCAAAGATGCACAACAAACAATATTGTTACTAACGCAGCAGCACACGAAATGCTTCCAATAAGCTACTGTAAGATACTATTATTAATCACATTGCAATTTGACAGAAAACAATCAAAAATAAGTATTTCATTCATTGTTCACGTGATAAGAGACACACTGACCCAAAAATATCCTAATTGGTGAGGTGCTACAGAGGTGCTACAACCGATCCAAGAGCTTGTATGATAAATCACACAGATGCTTCATTTAGACTTTTGCTAACCAAACTCAAAGCAGCTCCAGACAGCAGCAAACTCTATAGAGAAAGAAAATAAACCTACCTATGCTCCAAATGGTAGGAAACCAAAGTGATTTGACCAAGTATGCAAATCAAGTTGTGCACTTCCAGTACATCAATTTGAATACTCTTAAAATAGATATACTGACGCTAGGCATTAGTCTAATAAATGTGCTTTCAAGTAAGAATGCTTTAATATTGTAGGAGGACTGTATTCAAAATGGCAGCTGATTCCTGTACACTGTGTTGTTTGACTACCCAACTATATATATATATATATATATACAGTATGTATATATATATATATATATATTTGTATGTGTGTGTGTATTATTATAGTAATAAATATAGATAAAAAATGTGTTTAGGCTACACAGATCATGCCTTGGGAGTAGCGCTACACCTGCAACAGCTTTTCTCCTGAGCTATATATAGCTCTTTCCCAGAAGCATACTGCACACTAAATGTGTTACTGTGCAGTAACACATTCATCTTTTGTTCTTTGGGTTTTGCCTCCGTTCATTACGAAGAATGTCACACATCTTGCAATTGAGGTGCCTGAGTCTGTCAGTTGCCCAGAGCCGGGCCCATTTGTCCAGTATTGGAGCCCTTTAACAGATTTACAAGACCTGAAAACAGCCAGAATTGCAGCTTTAAGTTTTCCTAGAAATTCCTCAGTAGAAGTTAAACGTCCGACTTGGTCACTGAATTATTTATTATTATATTTATAATTATTATTGGTTGTCAATCATAATACCTCTTGTCAGAGTAGGCAGAAATTGATGCAGTTGGCCAGCGCTGTGTCGCAGACTTTACTTTACGCAAGTAAAGGCTGGCTCCCTGGGACTACTACCGTACATCTAGTCTGCTTCTGGTCTAAACACATACAGCAGGCCTATTCAATCAGCGGCCCACCAACTGACCCCATGTAGCCCACGAGGGCATTGCACCCTTGACCACTATACATTAGCTCAATATACTGTATAACCACTATACAAATCAAGTCAATATATTACTGTAAATGAGTTATTAACTGTAGAGCCAAGACATCATGACATAGCTTGTTTGTAAATGTAATCTAGTAGTCCAGACCTAATAATCAACACCATGAAATTAGTCTGAGTGACAAGTCCATACGTGTGTGCACATACAGTAGATCCCGTAGCTCCTGTTAGTGAGGATAAGGGTTGGTATGGTACTAGTCACATTTGAAGCCATACCGATAGGAATACCTGGAATTTGGTGCCAATAGTCTACCCAACATTTGTGTATTTGTGTTTACTTTGTCTAACAAATGTAATTTCAGTTGTGGAACACCACAATTGCAATCTATAAGCATATGGGCGTGACTGCTATTTTGTTGTGCAAAAACCCATATGCCAGAGAGACTTGGAAATAGCGGTGTCCTATGATTCTATAGAAAACCTTTGGTATTGATATCACACATTGAACATTAACCAAGCTGCAGGGTGGATGCTCTCGTAAATAATTGCCCAAAATATATGGCCCACCTACAGTTGTTCTTGTTAAAATCAGGTCCACTTTGTAATTGAATATCCCTGACATACAGTATGATCTGATCAATTACAGGTAACATTGTGGACAGTTTTCTATTTAGCTCTGATTTGACAAACAAATTATTGTGGGTGGTTGGAGTTCACCTTAATTGTAGGCTACATTAATACTCCAGGTGTAACGTATGTAACATATGTAACATATTCTTAACCCGCTGCCTTCTTGGGGTGTTTTAGCCTTGATTGTGATTCGCTGACCCCAACGTTCCTGTTTGCCTCATTAGTTTTGTTTTAATAAATATTGTATCTTAATTGTTCATCTGTCTCTGACTCTCCATTGGTGTCTGTGTAACCAGTTGGTCCATAAAGAACCTTGTTACATAAGTTTTAAATTTAACACACAAGCTTGTAAGATTTCAAATTGAGGTATTTATGTTGACAGTGCAATGCAGTAAAAAAAAATTTGGTTAAAGGGACACTGCATCTGACGCCTAACAATGTTTCACACATTAGCTACTCATTAGGAGACCACTAAAGCTGTCTAACCGAGCATGCAGAAAGCTGATGGAAAAATCATCATTGTAAGTTCTATACACCAATGAGTGATGAGGTGACCTCGTAACTTGACAGCTCCCAAGCATGTTCATATTTGCTATACTGGGTGATTGACATGGCTTTCAACAACCTAACTTGATTCAGTAAAACATAGTTTTATTAGAGCTATGCTTATGTAACATGATATAATATAGTATAGCTAAGAGCTGTGGAAGGTCTAACAAAACACAATGCTAAGGGAGTTCTTGACTAAGCTTTTGCAATGATGTGTTTTAAATAACTGATAGTTTAAAAAATAAAAACATTTCAGGCTCCTTTAAAATGAAATCCTCAAATGTTTGGGGTCACCTCTACCAGATCAGCTCTGCTGCACTTCCAGTCGATCATGACTGTTCTTAATCTCTGACTGGGGACTAATAAGCGGGTGGGCAGAAAGCAAATCTAGTGGAAATGAATGAAGCAGTGGGCTGTCTAGGTATAACCTTGGACTAATTGGCCTATGTGAGAGACGTGCTGGGACACTGCATGTTTTAGTGCAAGTGCATTTGATTGAGTCAGCACAGCATGTCTCCGTTAGCATAATGATGACTCGGTCTTGTTCTCTCCCACTGCTTTTGGTTTGATTCTGTTCAGTTTTGGTCATTCCTGACAAATCTAATGCTGAATATAATTTCCCCATACCATTTTGTGCTTTGTAGGGCTTACGGTAAACCAAGCCACACCACAGAATGATGTTGATGACTGGCCGTAATCCCCTGTCAACCTTTAATAATACTGTAGCAATATTGTGTGCTTTCATTTAATATAGTTATGCCATGACCACTTTATTCAAAGAACATTGTTATTTCCATTATATTAGGTGGTATGGCTGTTTTAGGACCTCCTTGCCCTTCAATGTGCAAAAGCCTAAATGGCTTTTCATACAGGAAGCGGCATCCCACTCTCCGTCCCGCACCGCACTCTTGCCCGCCTCTCAAATCTACGGCCCAGAGTCACGGAAGCGATTCGTCTCTTGAGGTAACCATGAGAACAGAACAGTACACAAACCACGTAGATGAACCAAAATATATATTTATTACCAGTCTCTAAATAAACCTAGCCTATTTTAAATGAATTAAGACTAAATGTGTGGGAGGCGAGGCGAGCTGGTACCAGCAATGGAAAAGCGCCATATGATTTATATTTTGTGCATTTTCTGTCTTGTAAAAGCTTTTGAAATTGATCATTTTATGACAATCATGTCAGTTGGTTCGACTGTATGCTGCTTGCTAGCTTACATTCCTACAAGTCAGCAAGGCGAATGCGTGTCTCGCCGCGCCACCCCAAAAGTGCTTAGTTGACTTTCCAACCATTCTGCCTCCCAACCCGCCCGCCTCTCATTGAAAATTAATTGAACACTAGCGGGTCCCGCTTCCCCTTAAGACAGTGAGAGCAGCAGAAACAAATCATGCATCATTGACAACAAACAGCATAAGAGGAGCTGGTTGCAAAATGGATTGCAGAGGAAGTGGCAAGAATGGGCAAGGTAAAGCAGCTTAAATAAGGCACCTCAGCCATCATCAGCTGAGCTGCCAGTGTCATCTGTTGGAGCACACAGTTGGTGATTGAGATCATAGCCTGAGCTTGACTCTGTGGCCTGCCTGAACTGATGCTGTGCTCATATGGTCTGAAATGTATAGGCCCGAACCCAGGATACTCACTTCTGAAGCAGACCTATTAAGCCCATTACCTACCAAGAATAGCAGCCCTGATGGGGATTGAGTAGGCCTGGCCAATAGAAAGTGGAACAGTGGCAGTGTGCTGGACTTGAAAGCTATTTCATTTTTCAGTCCTCCTGAAATGAGTGGCGTAATGTGCCATTGTGCTCCTTGCCTGCCACTGAATCTGATAAGGGTCTTAATTTCCTTCCCGTCCATCCCATCAATGAGAGATATGATATCCATTTTCAGACACATTCCCAGTGACGTAAATGCAAATAAATGCAGCTCAAACGGCTTGAAATGAAATTGCTACCTATATTGTACTGTCTGTCATTTTTATTTCTACGTTACAGGTAGTCTATGCTTTATCACTGTAAAATGATTAGGTATTAGTTACGGTCGTTTGGGAACGAGCCGGCTCTATGTGCTGGCTCCTTGGGAGAAAGAAAGCCGGCTCTATGTGCCGGCTTTTTTTCCTCTTTATGTTTTGTTGTTAATTAATGGGAAACAGAATTGTTTTATTATTTATCTGTCGGGACCGTGTGTGAGCTATTGGAAGGTGTTGGAATACCTGTCAAGCTTCCATACATAAGCTACAGTTGTGAGATATGTTGTGTTCCTTGATCACGCCCACGGGCGTGCCATTAGTCACTCGCATTCCGGTTCGCCCTTACTACCTGGAGCCCAGCTGTGCATGCATTTCATATTAGAATGAGACAGCATACATTTAAGATATAAAGACGTAATTAAAGCTACACGTAAGTAAGATATCCGCTGGAAATAAATATTGCTGCACATCGATCTAACGAATTTCAAGTCATGTACTCTGAACTCAGCATAACCTGCTAAATATCCAGTCGGCCCTTGCGATGCCACACCAACATTCCCACGACACGATCGTTGCCCACGGCAAGCAATTTATGCTATTTATGGAGAACTAGATGAGGCGATCAAAACAGTTGTAGCAACGCCGATTGGTTCAGCACTGTCCAATAGTTTGACAATTAACCAGAGGTCTACGCCAAGTAGGAGGATATCTGCGAACACTTCCAAATGGAGCGTGGCCATACATTTTTACAAAGTGAATATGGTCTGGTTACACCAGGCTAGCGAAAAGCTAGAATTGCATAAATCCTATTTTCTATTGGCACTACTACTAGAGCTTGAGAACTCTGCCAGAAACCATCGGTACTCAACTGGTTCAGGTTGGGTTGTCCTTATTTCTTACACATTTCACCAGGCACGTTGGGTTTGGGCCGGGTTCAGAATGAATTTGCTAAGTAATACAAATAATATATATATAATTTGCAATGTTTATAAGCAGCTTGAGTCATAGCTCAGTCAGGTCATGGACCCCACTTTTCCCCCCTGCAGATCTGTTGTTATTTAGAGAGAAACGCTAAAAAGGACTCTACTGAGGTGAATACATTTATATATTTTGTTGTTCGTAGCCGTTAATACATTTTTTTTAAATTAATTATTTTAAATACAAAAAAAAAAGAGAACCAGCTTCATCTCTGTGCTTTATTTATCATTTCTATGACAACTCGTGTGTTATTCACTGGTTATTCCCTTAGCTCCTGGCTCAACATTGTAGCGAAACATTTTTCTCTTTTCTTTTAATCATTATCCAGCAAGTATACCATTTAGTCATTAAAGCATAAAAGCAATACCTAGAGCTGAGATATCTGCTCCATCAATTAGTGATATGCATGTAGTTCTATGATGATGTGCAGCATATGGACATGGGCCTTGGAAGGTAGTAAAACTAATTTCTGACTAATTAGGTTCAGGCATCAAAAAACCATGCACACTCGGGTTTGGGTCAGGCTCGGACAGAATTGTGTTGGACTCGGTCCATGTCGGGTTCAACTTTTCAGGCCTGATTAAAGCTCTAATCAGCACACATTTTTTCTCATGATCAATGTTGGTGTAACTAAGATATTCGCTGGAAAGATATACTTTATTTAAAAATGTTCACATTCTTATTTGGGAGTCTAAACAAGACGAGGCAGTTCATTATATAGTGGGGCTTCGCATGCGCAGTCAACACGCACAGGTCAGCGCGACCAACAGAGCAGTCCAGAAGTATAAATGCTCACGATGGCATCAAGCTACGGCATAAATCGACCTTTAGTCAGTAGCAGTGTGGTGCAAGGCCGTAGTCGCTCTGCGCGATGTGGGTCCTTCTGGGCGCTGTCATAGTCTACTGGGCAGCATAGTGCCGCAGGTCGCAGTGTCTAGTTGTCCGGTGCGCTACCTGTGGTTGAGAATATAGTATTACTTTTATAAAATATATTAGCTTTGTCCTGAAGAAAAAAAAAAAAGAGAGAGAGAGAGAGAGAGAGAGAGAGAGATACACAGGGCAAATATTGTTTATTACATAAAATACAGTGTGGCTGCACATATAGCTTGTTAAATGGATCATCTAATACAGATCCAGTGTCAATTTATATATTATGATCATAAAAAAATCCTTTAACACTTCCCATGCATAGGATTTTAAATTATTTAATTGTAATGTACCACACATGATGTCTGGTCTAAACAAATAGACACACACTGCTTTGGGTATACTTCATCACAAACCATAATTAGCTCACAAGGAAGCCAATTACACATGGTGACCAACCCTCTATAATTTTATGGAGAGAAATTGCTCACATTTGAATGTGATATCTACAACTGTAAACTGATTAAAAACAGTGGGCAAAGCCTATTGATAAAGGGACGGTGTGTCGTTCATAAGAGATATGGTTCAAAGTCAAACTCTGAGATTAAGATGTTATCGCCTGCCAAAATAACTTGCTTTTTTCTCTCTCGCTGGTCTTTTAATTTCTTCTCACAATAACTGGAAATGCAGTAAAAAAACAAACAGTGAATAAATCTTTAAAATCTTCAATACTGTGGTTTGAGCTGCGTTTAACATATTTACTGTATATAGCATTCATAATGATTTATCACTTCAGAGAGTTCTTTTTCTCTGACATGTTTTTGCATTGTCATGAACATTGCACAATTTTACAGCTGTGTGGACATTGTCTGACCATGTTCATTGACTGTGTTTGTTCTTAAAAGGAACTAAACCTCCAGGGCCTTCTTTTTATGTGGAGTGGTGTCCAAGCAAGTGCACTGGAGAGGATTTTCCTCATTCTAGTGCACTGTATAACAACCTCCCACAGGTATGAGTGAATTGGAAGGAAATTGCTCCTGGAAGCCCTTAAGCATTCTTCTGAGGAAAAATGGCAACGGGATCAAGAATATGTGTGACCCTGCCTGTCTAGTTTAGGTCCTATGTGAGATTGGAATTTTCACCTACAGTGTATAGTGCAACATTTGCAATAACTTTACTACCTTTTATGTCATAAGGGGTTTGAATAATAAACACCCATTTCTACCAGTTCACTGATGTACAGGGATGTACAGTATGTAAACAAAGATACAATATTTTCCGCACAGTTGCAGCAGTTTCTGTTTTCCCCCTTAGATACATTATTAATAATTATCATCTTATGCTTTCACATATTTCATAGCTGAATAAAAACTAACTGTTTACTTATCAGTTAGCTGTTCATGTAAGACATGTATTATTAATTTACAAACATTTATCATTCATGTTTATAAAATTAACAATATTATGTTATGCAGACAAATATGCAGAAGATATAGGCAACAAGGACAAATGTTTGTGTAATTCAGATTACTCAGACCAAAATTGAATTAGACCTCATTGGTTAGACAGGGCATGTGCTTTTTCTAGGCCTATACTAGCACATTAGCTTCACAAAGCTAGACCACCGAGTCTGGCCCATGGTGGAAGACAAACCATCTCCCTCGATGCAGCATGGGTGTCATCCCTAATGTTCCTCTTCACAAGTCAAATAGCCAGGCACACTATGTAGCCAAACCTAGCTTGTTTGCCTGCTGTGAGAGTGCCCCCTACTGAAAGTAAGCTATGGTACTTTCCTGTAACCCCAATGAGGTCTACTTTCAACCTTGGGGTCAGAGAAATCTGAAATACACCTACATTTGGTTTGGTTTGTTCCTTACATTTACAACATATTTCACTTATGGAAATTCTGCATCTGTACTGTCTGCAAGTTTACACCATACAACAATATGTGAGAGCTGAGATGTCACTATAAGAAGAATTATATTTGTAACATAGTGTGTTTACCTATTATACAGATAAGAATTGGAATAAACCTCTCTGACCTGCCTATTATATATTGACCCCAGAACACTACGCAGAATAGCAAATGCAACATCTGTTTTCAAAATAATGTATTTTATGAATGCCTTTGGTCTAGTTCTGTTTCCTAAATCACCCACCACCTGTATGTATTGTTATACTCTGTGTGTGTGTGTGCGCGCCCAATGCAATTACCAGCCCTTTTGATGTTACCTTATTGATAAAGGAATTAAAGTGCTTCCAATAGGCTTAGAATGATGTTGAGAATCACAGGCAGGAAACCTCAGGGCAGTGATGACTGAACATACCACACCAGGGTAAGGGGCATATGAGACATTTTCTCTTTTCTTTGTGTCCTTAAAAGGTTTTTGATTGCAATTGTGTGTATACAGTATGTTAGAATACGTCAAGAACCTCTGATACAGCGAGACAAAGAGTACTTGTTGCAGTATTCATACCTGGTGAGCCACAGTCCTCGTCGCTTCCTCACGGTGTGGACTGAACAGCCCATGTCTGATAATATATTTTCATAAGAATCTAATTATTTTGAAATGAAAATACTGTAAATGAGACTATTGTTTCCATGGAGCACAGACAAGGTTGCTTGGCAACAGTGTGTCTATACAGATTAAGAAAAGATGGAGAGATGGGTAACAAAAATATATTAAGTGACTGTAAATGTTGTTGTGACGGTTTGATATTTAGAATACAGGTGTTTATTCATATTTTGTTGTCATCTGCTATTAAATGACGTCACATATTTCACCTCTAATATCCATAGTAAATACAATTATTAACATGAAAAAGTATTGAAGTGTTGCTTACTGTATACTAAAGGCACTACAATAATTGTTTAAGAAAAATCTGACTGATAGTGATTTTTGACTCCACTCACTATTTACGAGTTTCTAAAAATGATTTCATGAGTAACTTGATTTGATGCCAGTGAGCAATCAGTTCCTGCTGCAGAGAAGTCAGCAGATGGTTTCCAAATGGTAGAGATTCTTTCACGCACCTAATAGCTGTTCACTGACTTAAAGAGAGGCACTAATTTGGGGGATTTATCACACGATGGATGGGAGCTGTTGCGTTAAGAAACGTATGAGGGCCACAGACAGCGGCCATAAATCTTGGTTCATGCATGAGACCACAAACACATTTGCATCGCTCCCTTCACAAACTCAAATTTGCCACAAGAAGTGGCTGAACATAATTATGAAAATTCCACATTTAGGTGCAGCAGTGTTTTTAATCTGATCTACAAATTCTAGTTATGTAGTCTAGTAATAAAATACATCCCATACAATGTCACAATGATTTGACTTATTACACCTAACCAAATAGAATTTTTTTTAAATCGTAATTGCGCATACAGCCATCACCATTAGCATCACCAATAAATAATGATCTAATGTTCACTATGTTGGTTTACAGGCCAGTTAGTTGCTCTACTCATTGATGTCAATTATGAATGCAGTCAGAATGGATTAATTAATTTAGGATTAAATAAAGAAAGTATGCCTGTATTTTTAGAACTATATATTTTAAATATTCTGATTATTTGGTTGGAAATGGTTGGGTTGAAATGACATTTTCAAACTGAAAAATGTATTACTACAAAGGGTGCATTTGTCTCTGTTAATCCAATGTCCATCATTCAAACTATGACAAGACGTTCCTGCTATCAGTAATATTAAAGAGGTGCAAAGACCCAGCAACTACTGAATCGTTTGTCAGTAAGTGATTTCTTCCTTCATAGCTGTTTCTTTGACATACAACCAGCAGACTTGGTCTGCTGGTAATGGCTACAATAATCCCTTGCTATATTTTCTGCACTTTTACTATGGCCTTGTGTCTGTGCTGGGTATAGATTGGTGATAATGACTGCATGGAATATGTCTTGGGCATCATTGCACAGCCAGTTTCATTGTGATGCTTTGTGATTTAATTCTAAGTTAACATCTATTGTATATATATTGCATACATTGTAATACATTTCTGTATTACAGTACAATGACTGACAATGTACTGCCTAGCTGTAAATGCATGTGTCATATTTGATGTAAAAATAGATGAGAACATGTTGCAGCATTGCATGTGACCCACAGCACTATGTCCCTGAAACTGCTTTGGTTTACAGATGGGAACCTGCACTTTGCGTCCTACTATGGAGATCACATGGTACTCCAGAAGGCACCAGACAGAGCTGTGCTGTGGGGTTATGGGACTGAGGGTGCTCAGGTTAAGGTCTTTCTGTCAGGACCATTTCCTCACCACCAAGCCAGTCATTGTGACGGAAGGTGAAATGAAAATGTGTTTAAGCAATAACACACGAGAGGGTTAGTCTGAATATCCGCACGGCTGTGAGTCGGTCGTTATAACACTAGATTATTGTAAAGCAATTTGGATACATCACGGCACTGCAGATAGTAGGCCTAGATAATAGCGTCTCATGAGTTACGTGTTCTTTTTTATTCAGCTAACCAATCTGAGGTAGATGTCAATGACTGTTAACATTAAGCAATTTTCAACAAATCAGATGTATGATTATCAAACAGGCACTTCAGGCAATTGGACCACCTTCAAACAAGCAGCCAGTTTTTGTGGTATCGAGGCTAAATGCATGTGATTTAATTGCATTAATAAAATAATTAATTGGATTTGGAATGTGGCTTAGTGCACATTATCAAACAATATAGGCTGCCATACTTATTATGCTATAGGTAGGTAGGTAGGTAGGTAACTTTATTAATACCCAAACCCTAAGGTATATTTGTTTTGCAGTGAAGAATCATCATCGCAGTTCATCATGACATGGGGGCCCTTACAATGTGACAGCAGCTCTTCAGGACATCACAGTCATCCTGACAAATGTACTATTTGGAGAGGTGTGGCTTTGTGGAGGCCAAAGCAACATGGCTTTCACAACATCTGAGGTAGGCTTAGCTTGGTTAACTAATGGGCTCTCTCTTCTACTCTCTAAATCCTAAAACCTCAATAACTGGGCGGGTCGGAATGGCCTAATGTTGATTGTGTATCTGTAATATAAAATAGTGGGGGAAAAAAAATCAATTAACACTAGCAACATGGGAGCTACAATGTTCATTGCAGGGTCCAATACTGACCCCTATTGGATGTTAGAAATAAAAAGAAATCATCTATTTGCTTTGTCCCTATGGGCAAAATGTAGTTGAGCAATTGAGTAATAAATGATATCGTTGAACTTGAACTCAAAACAGAGGTTTGCCTTTCTTTGTCTCCTGCATTATGGTAGGTATGCAACGCCTGGAGCTGGAGCTGGCCCTTGCATCAGACTACCCACGAGTGAGGCTGTTTATGGCTGCATTGAAGCTAAATGAAAGTGAGCAGACCGACCTGGCTGGAGTGGATCTGGCCTGGTCTGTACCCACAACAAGTAAGGCCACACAAGACTCCATACCAAGATCAAACACCTTTTTACGGTTCAAACTGATTTGTGACCATGGCGTTTTCAGTTTCATTGACACAATATGCCGTTTTGTCATGTTATGTATTAATAACCTATTGTTTACAATGATATGTCACAAGTATATATCATGTATCTAATGTTTTTCTTTTAAATGAGAAGCCTAAAAAGAGAATTTCTGTTCAAGGGGTCATCTGGTTCCAAGGTAAACTCAGTATCCTATCATTATCATTTACCAGCACTGGTGCACCAGTATTTCATATTTTTACATCTGGTAGACCAATAAAAAAAAATGAAGATAAATAGTACTGTTGAGGGACATCAGAGATATTCATGGACATGGGGGCAAAGCCTCTAGGGAAGTCTGGGGGCATGCTTCCCCAGCAATAACATAAAAAAAATAAAATAAACACTTGTTTACATGTGAATTTAATAATAGTTATATTACCACCATTATGAAAGCTATAGTATACATTCATTCAAAGACAGTTTCCAGTATGAGCTTCAACCGACCATTGTGACAAGTGACAAACAACTAAATGCATGCCTCTCCTCAGTGTATATTTATTCATGGGGATATTGGCTCCATAAAGGCTAGCATCTCATGAGTTGAAGTAGGAGGGTTTTGTGTTGGCGGTGGCGTGATGCTGATGAGAGGACCCAGGAGACTGTGGTGTATGTCCTGGAGAGGGACAGGGAGATCATCATATCTATGTATTCTTCATACTGTACATTTTCTACAGCAAAAATGACAAAACATGCTACCATAGGTAAATAAAAGACACACTGGCATACCTGCGCCTAATATGCCTACACAATAATGAAAATCAACATAACAGTGTAGGGTTACACATATGTGAATGCAGGGCTCTGCATGTGATGGACAATCACCTGCTGATTCTAACTTAGTTTATCATCCTGAATGTTGACAATGCAGGACGTGACGAACACGGAACTCAGTTTGGTGGTTTGTAGTCCGTTTTGGTCACACCCATAAGCAGTTTTGATATAAGATGAGAGGTTGTTCATTTTGCAATGGTAAAATGTAGCTATTTGTAGTTTTCATGGGGAATATCGTAGCCTACTACCAGCTGGTTACACAGCAACAATCAAATTCTGAGCCATCCTGGCTCACTAAGAAAACTACAGCCAGTTAAAGCCCAGTAGGTGTCTACCTTGGTTGAAGCTGCATATTCAGCAGAAAAGGTTCACTAATTTTGAACTCCATGCGAAGTAAAGATGCAAAGTTGCTTCGCCACAGGAGGCAAATGTTTTATTCCTCAATTCGCAAGTGAACAGGAGGTGAATATTTGTTGCTGTTCATTTTGCCTGTGTGTGACCTCACCATAACCCTACCAGAATTTCATGGCAGCAATGAAAAGGCCAAGACTTGGGTGGACTGACTGACTGAACAAATACATTTAGCAGAAACTACACAGTTGGTTCAAATAGCCACTGGAAATTGCTATGTGGACTAGTAGCATGCCTTGTATTGCTAACTCCAACTTGATAACTTAAATGCTAACTTAATCACTTCCGAGGTTTGCAACGATACTTTCCCATATTTTTATTTTTATTCGGTAGATTTGACTGGCTTGTTCAGGATTTTGTTGTTCATGTGACATCAATGGTTCATTGTGATTGGTACAACCCATTCAACTGCTGGGCGAACAAATTAAAAACAAATTAAGACTAATGAGCTAACATTTATACCAAAATCGGCTATATATCATGATCTTTTGGAAGAACTTCTATGTAAAATCAGACATTCAGCACCCCTATATAGCTGGAATGTAATGATCCTTGTTTTATATTATTATAATTTTTATTAGTGATTGGATGTGCCATTCAGCAAACCTGCAATTTGTTGTTCAGCCATCTTGCCATTCTCATCAAAGGCATGGTGTCTCTGATAGGCCTCAAAGTTGACTGAGGCATCATCCTCTGATAAGCTGTGAGGAACTTGACCATCGCCAGGACGACACACCTCAAATCGTATCCACTGGTAGCTATATCACGGAAACATTATGACCATGTCTTTATAGCAGACACATAATGTACAGATACATGTGAACTTGGCAACTAGTTTAAACAGTTACAGTACTTACTTGCTACATTTGCGTGCCCCCGGACAACTCTGGATCAGGTTTTGAATGGTGGGGTGAGAGAAGCCAAAGAAATCTGCTCCTGATGGCACGATGTTTGCCACTGGCTTGGACCTAGAAGACCACATGTTGGGAAACAAATTATATCAAATGAAAATAAACTTAGATACCTACAAATATTTTCTTTGGCAATTAAAATGTGGTCAACTATCCTGGATATGGATTGTTTATATTTCAACCAGATCGGCAAAGCGCATCAGCCAATGGTCAGATTTCCTACTACTACGCATGTAAATACAAAAACATGGTTCTGTATTTTTACAGAACCATCTTACAGTAGTTGTGCCAATGTGGTGATTTAATTACATTAGAACAATAATGGCATGCAGTTTAAGGATTTAAGTTATTCCTATTAAATTAAATAAAAACGTTGTGTGTACAATAACTGTGGTACCTGACAGATGCTATCGCCTTCAATAGATTGGAGTGGCAGGTCAGTGCACAGGAGGCAACAATAGCATTTTGGGGATCTTCCTCGGGAACAATCTCAAACTAAGGAGAACATTCAACAAATGTATATGAAAGTCTCTTCTGAGGCATGTACTATTTCATGTGAAATGGTGACTGGTTCGACCATAATCAACTGTCAAAGAAAGAAAAACAATAAAGTAGGAAAGCAGATTTACTTTACGGACAATACAGGCCGTATACTGTACGTAACCCTGAGTGTTTTCAGAGAGATGTTGCCTGAACCTTTTTGATAAGGTATTTTGCATATAAATATGTCATTGCATGTGTCATATTAGTATATTGGTTACTGAAGAGGTCCATCTGAGCTCCGCTAGTGGAAGTGCCATTTACAGTACGCACACTGCACCTCTTGAACACAGACGTTGACTCTCTGGGATGAGAGTTTCTTTCAAGTCGGTCGGTCCAGACCCGTTCTGTTCATTATGAAATTGGCAGTTCGCCATGACAGAGAGCACTACTGTTAAGGGGAATGAGAATAGATGATCTGTTTGGCCATAACTGAAGACAGCCCCACCACTCCTGATTCTTTATTCATTCTGATCCAACCCTTTTACAACTGTGCCACTGTTGCAGTCGATTCCCACCACAATTACCACTTTTTTAACATAAATATTTTTAGCCACACCTTAGATCAACTTGCCTCCTGAACATTTGCCTTGACCGAGAAACTCTGTTCCGTATTTGTGTCATTTGAATCAAGTGTTTCCCTTGCTAAATAGATTCTTAATCTGAATGGGTACTTCCTGGTTAAATAAAAGAAAGTATGTTGGATTTGTAGGAGACATGGCAGGGTCCCCAGGACCAGGTTTGAAGGTTTAGGACCAATGATATATCAATCGTATTCAATTATTGTCTCAGTCTAACAACATGGTGTAAAACAAATCATGATTTTGAGATACAATGGCAAGAACTGGTTTGAAGAATGCACAATCGGGAAAAATTAAGACAAATGTACAAATCTTGCTGTACCTGCGGCCCTGTAGCGCCATCTTTTATCTGACAGGTGTACAGGCACTGCTGATCAGCGTTCTTCATACTTGCAAAGATGCGGGTGCTACAGAATCCCACTGGATAGATGGCACACTGGTCATGGAACAACATCCTGTCTGTAATAATCTAGAGAGCAAACGTTTTATCAATGCAGACATATTTAAAACAATATATGTGCTTCATACTTGCAAAGAGAAAATAGCGATAACAACACTGACCTCCCCAAGGCTGTAGACAGTGAGCCCCCCCAGTACAATAGGAAAAACAGGACGTCCAGAGGAGTCCAGAGGGATCGGCTGCACAAGCTTGCGAGAGCCATCTGCCATTTTTTTCTTCTTTGACATTTTCTTTGGAACTAAGGAAAAGAAAAAAACAAAACTGATTATGAAAAATAGGCTGCATACAAATGCTTTACAAATTACTTGGAAAAGCAGATGCTATTCTACAATAATTCCCTTCACTGCTGAATGCAATGTGCTCAATATAGGACTTGACCAGCTTTACCATACAGAAGGTTATTTATTCTTATAATCACTAAATAAAATAAATTATACAAACGGAATCCAAGAAAATTGAAATCAGAGCTAAAAGGGGCAGGATGGTCTAGTGATCTGGGTGTTGGGCTCCCAGCCGGAAGGTCGTGGGTTCGAACCACTCCGGTGTTGACCTGCCTGTAAGCATCATTGAGCAAGATGCCTAAGCCCCTATCCCCCCTAACTGCTCCCGGTGATTGGTCACACCTTGCAAGGCAGCGATCACCATCGGTGTATGAATGTATGGGTGAATGTGAGGCACATTTGTTTAAAGCGCTATATAAATGCAGTCCATTTGCTAAAGCAGTGAAAAACAAAACTAATGACGCTAGTACTCACCATCTTCCTTTCCATTTTCCCTGCCTCGTTCTCGCTTTTCTTTTTTGGTTTTCTTATGAAGTCCTTCTTCTCCTGTTGATGTCGCTGAGCCAAGGTTATGTGGCCCAGACATGCAAGAAGCCCCTGTAGACCCAGGAGTTAAGGCCAAAGCTGGTGTAGGTGTGTGAGAACTTGTACTGGGGATAGTCAACAGCTCCCCCTCTGACAAAGACTGGTACTGCAACAATGACTTCAGTAAGAACCTGAATGTAAGCACACAGAAATTTGTGAATATACAATTCATTTTATTTAATTAAAATAAAAGATGAGAAAATGGCTAAATCCATCTACAATTAAGTTTTAACTGTACAATTAATTTGTTTACCTCCGTTCCTCCTTTGCTTTCTGAAACTTTTCTTCGAGGTGGGCAACCTCATCACAGACAGCAGCATTTTCCTGTGTGTAAATCATTGAGACTTTAATTTCATGTTATATTTAGTTCATTGTCATACATGTCTGTTTTGCTACATTTAATTCAGTGCAGTTATTCTTATTATTGCATTTGCATTGAAAAGCAACAACTCTGGATTAGTCTCCCAGAATAAATGCTCTTTAACTAACAACACCAACTGTAAAACCATCTCAATGAGATGAAGTGCAAATACACAATTATTTACACATCATTTCAATGGTGTAGCCAGAGTATGGTTAATGGTAACTTAGTAGGTCATCACTGCAGAATATTTAAGCAATAACACACAAGAGGGAGTGCGTAAGACTGTATATCAGCATGGCTGTGATTCGGTCGTATGTTAGAGGCCGTAGGCCGAATGCCATAGATAATCAGTCTTAACGCAGGACCTCTAGTGTGTTATTGCTTTTTTTTTTTTTACAGCAGTTCGACAAGCGCCTTTTATTGGTTAATAATAGTAAACAGAAAATAATTTCTTTGTTTAGTCTCTCTGGTTCTGTGCCGGAAACTATGTGGCTGTACTGTTACCAAGCAACACAAACATCACAATGATTTAACTGGACTCAGCTCAAACAATTCTACTCACAAATATCATTGCCCTTGCTGCTTTGCGCAGCCTGAGGTACTTAAGCCGGTATTTCTCATTCTGGGTCCAGCGGAGGCCTCTCTTCATCCTAGGCTTATGTTCAGAGGAACTTGTGGGGGATGGAAACGCAGGCAGTGAAGCAGCTGAGCCAGAGCTAGAGACTGTGTTCTGGGGCGGGGAGCCCAGGAAAGACTGGGTGGTCATGACCTGCAGTTGCTGCTCCTCATCAGACTGTAAAGAGGAGGGACGTAAAGAATAAGGTACTGCCAACAAAACAGCACTGCCTAAGGAATGGGCATCTTTGCCTTTAAAGATGATGTATGGAAATGCACACTAAAATGTGGATGAGAAAATAAAACTGATGTAGCTCCAATTTTAACAACTAAAGAAACAATAGTATAGTTCCTCATATTGTCTCATTCTACTCTGACTCTACTCTAAATAGCACGGCAGATACGTAATTTCCAGTCGACCGCTTACATCTCTGAGCAAGATTCCGCCGTCAAAATCGATCCTACAGTATATCAACTCACCAACAGTGCAAAGACTCCGTTTCTGTTCTCAATCCTCTTGAATCTCCTGCTGCCTTTTTGGGTCTGAAACATAGTATAGGACACTGGAGCAGGAACAGCCATACTAGATTTCCAAGGGGTTTGACTCAACTAAATCCTAGGTCTTAATGCTTTTGTGTTCTGAGGACAAATCCTCCTATTTCATCCTTTCCGCCTGGGAAGACCATCCTAATTCTGCACGTTAATCGATTTACAGACTCATACAAATGAGTAAACTCTCCACTGAGTTGTGTCATTGAGGCAGGACTAGCTTTACATCAAAGTAATTAGCAGATCATTATATGGTGGTTTGTAAACTTCAAAGACAATTGGACAACCTAGATAGAACACACTTGCAAGCATTTGCCTCATCAACACAAACAAAATCTTTGCCCTGGATGTTTTGGTGGTTGTTCTGTATCTGGCTGTTTTGAATGGTTGTTGACAACCAGACTGATGTGCAGCACATCATAGAGGCTAAACTGGCCAAATCAGGATGGTTTTACAGGCTAATCTGCTTCTGTATAAAATACAGAATATACTATGAGGAAGAAGGATGAGAAAACATGGAAAAAATTATGTTATTTATGTATACACACTACGATAATGCAACACCAATTAGATATGAATTGTTTGGACAAAAATTACACATGCAGCATATGGTTCTTAACAACAGAGGATGCTGAAAGAGCGACTCAATCACATACGTATCTTACCTCACGGTACATAACAGCTTCTAAGCTTGACTTTGAACTGTCAAAAACATAACAAAGAGTGCAGTTATGATTAAAGCAGTTTTACATCATACATTTCCTCAATCTGCCTACTCATTTAGTTTGGTACTGGATTCAAATGATTATTTTGACTGCTACAAATGCATAAGTACAGAGTTGTGAACGTAGCTTGATGGTGCAGATTAAAAGGATTGAATATACTTTGATTGAACAAGACCCCTGTCAATGATCCGCTGTTTTATCTCCTTAATGTGCATGGGGCGTCCTACTTCCTCTAAAACAATCTGAAAAGTAAAACAAAATATACATAATCATTTGCTACAAAACAAACTAAAAAAAAAAAAAAGGACATCCCGTGTAGGGGTGACTAACAGCAAAAGCATGTATTCATATTTCTAAAAAGTAAACAAAGATATACCTGTGCTGCATCCAGCCATGTGAGGTTTGGCTTCTCTGTAATGTCACTGGGTTGCTCACTGATTTTTAAAAATGGCATTATCTTAGTGAACAGCACAAACAACAGCACAAATCCTCTGCCTATCTTTTTTAGTAAACTGCACAAATCCAATGACTTTACAGCATGATGTTTCATTCACTATTATTTTCATTATATACATAATGTTATAATCACATCACATCACATACAGACATGTCCAATGACTAGAATAAATATGATTCTTCATTTTCTTATGATATATTGATCATTCTAACAACAACTGCCATTCTGTGGTATGGTATGCTATGGTGTGGTAGGCTATGGATACATTTTGGAGTGGTAACAACTGAATAGTTGACCTTTCAAGTGTTTCTGACGTTCCTGGGAGTGTTGCAATGCTGTCCAACGCAGGGAAGAGAGAATAGTGCCCCTGTCCATCTGCCTCCATCTCCGATTCAAAAGAGTTAAGGGACTCCATAGGAGACAGGGAAGTGTCTCTTCCCTGGGGAGGTCTACTAGCTGTTGAGGGCTGTAACATATCAGAAATGCACACTCAGTTTCACCCTTCTTTCTTCATCGCTCACTCCCATATAGCCCTCACTAATTCAGCGACACAACTAGCTATGTGCTAGTAAGGCTATTCACGAATTACCATGTTATAGTCTTAATGCATTTAGGGATAGTAAAACAAATAAACAACACGAATGCAATTACAGTGAAATTGCATTACGACCATACCGTACCTGGTTAATTTCGATTCTTGTTCGCGGTTGCTCTTTACCATGAATCATTGGAGAACCTTCACTTGCATCCATTGCATTGTTGATACGATGTGGATACACCTACTGTTAACGCATAGCAGTACCGGTAGCTGGTTTACAAACCTCAAAATATAACAGGTATATAGCTGCAAACATTTGGATTTTAGAGACGTGGGAAAAAACGACAGTATTTAGAGAGGATATCATTGGTTTGTTTTTGTTCGCACCGGATTTCCGGATATCCTTAGTGGTGTACGGTGGGAAATGTAGTTTCTTAATTCGCCGTTTGTTTAAAATTATTAATAATGAAATGCATATATA
>JAODUE010008515.1:0-28798 GCA_027564755.1 Amblyopsis hoosieri
GTTTTTCACTGAGTGCGCCATCTTTGCTGGTTTTCTGCAAAATTTTAACTACCAGGCTTTAACGGTAAACCCCACACCGGCGTTTTTGCCCCCCCCCCCCCCCCCCCCCCCTTCCCCACACACACACACACACAGACCATATCCTCATGTCTGCCATTGCTGATATGTGAAACACAACTGCCGACAAAAGTATGCTTGGCTGTATGGAAGTGGTTGAGTCATGTGTTTTGAACCACACAATTTCCCAAACCTCAAATGCACATTGAGTGTCCATAAACCTTCCATCTGTGGATACATATTCTCTGTTCATATTAGAAACAGATTAAAACGTAGGGCATTAAGTACATTTGAGGGCAGAATTGAATCATTATAGCAATGTTGCTGAATCATTTCTGAATATACAGGCTACATATGTATTTCTTTTGATACTACCATGTATTCTTTGTCTCATCTTAGTAAGGCTATGAATTACACGCTGTATGTATTAAAAAGTTGTTTTATGAATCTTGCAGGGATCGTATTTTACCAGGAATTTGAAGGATTGGCATTGCTGAACATCTTTATGTTCATTTTTGGGTATATATTTTTAATGCTAATTTATGTAAATGACCATTGAGTGTTAATGGTAATGCACTTCAGTAAATCAGGTCTGATTTCCCCACAGTTGCCTTCTGTCTTTTCTCGGTGTGTTCCTTATCGCCAGAAACCGACCGAAAATTAAGCATCAAGAACGCGACTTCATCGCAATGGATACAATCCCGGGTAAGTACATGGAAGTCAGCCAGCTAATATTACACAGTAGTAGTGTAAACTGAAACCAAGACATTACACACGTGTCAAATGAAGCCCATGCAGTAGTAGCCCTCAGAGGTTTCATATCTGCTTTCTAAATACTTCACCTGGCCATTCGCTTGTCCATTTACTAGCACAGATAGTCTGTGTGAAGCCTGCGTTCGTCTGACGACTGTCTGCAACCTTGGCAGCGAAGCCCATCTAATGAGCACTGCTATCCACGTTCACAGGGAGAAGGCACACAGACAAGATCCAGCCTGAGGCGCAGCCTACAACGTATGGATCCCTGGCAGCCAAACTCATGTGCAATAGAGGGGGTCAAGACAATGATTAGTAGGACAGTTAATAGATTATGTGCCCCTATGGCTTTTTTCTGTCTAGTGCTGCCTTCCTGGGTTGACAGGCAGTAGAAACAAGTGCTACATTTGAATAATGTGTATATTTATTGAAGTAAAAACACACCTGCTCAGTGCTCAGGTCAAGGCTAGTAGTCAGACATCAGAATGTATGCCAAATGACCACCACCACCACACTAGTATAGCTTTTGGGTGACATTTGTCTACAATATGTATTTATTTATTTATTTATTTATAGCAGGGATATCACTGTTGATGGAAGATCACTCAGGACTAACAGACATGGGATATTTGAAAGTTTGCTTTATTTAAATTGGGACAACATGAGTGACTCCATCTCAATTCACTCGAACATATGTCACTGTCAGAATTGGACTGTCAGTTAGTTAGTTGTCTTGTTCATGGACAGACTAAATGTGATGTTTTCATGCTCACGATTCTTAAGTCATGCAGCTTAGCAAGTGCATCAGTGCCCTCTACTGGTTGTAGGAAACCTAAATTTGCAAAATGGCTCAATTTTCCCCAAAAAGGCAAAACATCAAAGCTAAACAAACTTAAGCATAACGACCTTCTTGTATTGATAAACATTTTGTTTGAACTACACCCCTTTAAACTCAGATTATGATTTATTAGAATTTTCATAACAACTTCCTATCAATTCATTTAAATAAAAGTATGTGAAGGGGCTGAAATATCTGGAAATAATTGTCACGCTAACTCAGACAAAGAGCCCACACACCCATCTTCAACTAATGTTAACTCAAACACCCTGAAATGTAAAAAAAAAAATATGTTCAGTTGCCAAGCAACAAGACTGTTATGTGCCTCCTACACATTAGGATCGAGTGAGAAATTATTGTTCATCAGGTGCATCTTTAAAGAGAATGAAAATTAGTCAGCTGATGTACATTTATGCATGCACATAGAGAACGGCATCGTGTAACTGCATGAAGGATTAATTACTGTAGGTGTGGTGGTACACTGTACAAACTTTATTGTAGGTAAGAGCAAACGTTCATTGAAATGGCAGGTTATGAGCAACATACCTTAGCTTTGACTGCCATTTAATTCAAAGTAAATCAAAGAGGGACACATTTCTACTTGAAAAACAGTTGTTCTCATTTATATTTATGTATATTAACTGACAAAGCTTTGTTAGCTAGTGTACAGGATTTATTTAATGTCCAATAAAGTTTCAAAAATGGCGTTTGACCAAACAAAAATGTCCAAAGTAAAAAGAACAAAATACGGAGTATTACGGAGAATATGTTACGAGAGAATGGGGTTTCTTTCCTCCGGTCTCTTTGTAGCTGAAGCAGCGTGCCACCACATGGTAGCCGGGCATATCTTCAATGTTACACTTTCCTGCGTCACACCTCTATGTTGACCTTGGCAAAGCGATACTGGAGTGACGAAGGGTTCCGTAGGAGCACCAGGCCCCTCTGCCCCACCGGCTGGCTGAGCAGGGTGTTGAGGAGGCCTGCCACACTGACCAAGCCCAAAGCCTCCCCACAGCCCGCAGACAGAGAGAAGTCTCCCTGGGTAACCCACCCCAGGGTAACACGGGAGCAGTGTGAGACCACACTGGGCAGGGGGTCGGGCCACAGTCCCAGGACGAGACCTGAAGGAGCAGAGACGGAGGACAGTGCGGGGTTCGGCTCAGGGGAGCAGAGCTCCGTGCCGCTGCCCTCGGCTTTCGCGGCGGACTTGGAGGGCGGCGGGGCGGTTTTCTTGGAGCCCCTCACTGTTCCTTTGAAGTGGTCCTTATGGGAGGGCTCCTGGGGTCCGCTGCAGCCGGTCTGCGTAAGCTGCAGCTTCAGGTCTTCCGGGGCGGCCACACACACTTGGGCGTGGAGCTCCGGCTTCCCCTTGGACAGCAGGGAGAGACGCACCCACACCAAGCTCTTCACGCCGCAGGAGAGAGACGACGTCACAGCGGCGCTGTCGAGAGGAGGCAGCGCCTGCCCTGCACGGTGCGACCTCTGACCTTTTGAGGAAGTGGGTCTACACCAGCCGGAGAGCAGCTTCAAACGCTTTCTGTCCCTGGAACGCATGCGATTGCACAAATCACCAGTAACTGTTAAAATGGGATAGTTATTTATATACCATTGCTAGTCACTGAAACACAAGAACAAAAACTCCATTGTTGAAAATACAATACAACTGTATTATGACTCAACGCTAGTGTGTGAGGTTTTCATTAGAGATAATTGATGCAACACGCTTTTTCTCTGATGTATTGCATCAATTTGAATCTGGATGCACTTTGGCTATGCTCATCAGAAACAGACAATGAAAGGGATGTGTGCTGGAGTACAGCCATACATCACGCCTGTCCAATGTTCCAAGGTCCCAGGAATGAGCAGCGTGAAGATGTAAAGGTAATGATTAAAACCAAAGGGCAACACTAGTGAACCGTGCAGTTGGGGAGTACATTTAAAAGTTAATTGCCAATATACTATTTTGTTATTTATGCAGAAACAAACTAAATGTGTGAGGGGACCTTGGGGCGAAACCTAACAGCAGAATGATTCTAACAAATTCATATATAGCAATAATTATGTTTGTCCAAATGACTAAATGGTTAAAAACCTTTGTTATGGTTCAAACTACCTGCAGCTTATTCCTTCCATATAAACAATAGCTGTGCTTACATGGACCCTATTATTCCGACTGGAATCGGGTTAAAAGCCTAACCTAAAAGGAAACGCTCCTTATGAACACCTCATTCGGAAGATGAGGTGTACGATTTCATCCCCAAGCAGAGGGGCAGTATAACCTTTTCCAATGCGCCGACTGAAAGAAGAATTCTACCATGTAAACGCTAAACCCAATAACTTCCTTGGTGCGTTCTTCACTGCGCGTGCCCCGTCTGACGCTGCTGTTGTTGTGTGTGATGCACAGTGAATGGGAGCTAGTACGTTGACTTTGTATAGAGAGCCATAGGCACACAAATAGCCTCACTCTCCCGACGTTTCTACAACTAGATGCTAGCCGGTTTGAGCCTCTTTGCTAGGGGGACGAGCCATAGTGTGTGCATGTTTAACATCCATTACGATAAACTGCGACGCAGCATGTAAAGACTAGACCCGATTAGTCATACCATGCAAACAGGTAACCCGAAAGGCCACAATGTGTCATGTAAACCCAGATAGTGAGCTCAGTGGAAACGTCAGGCTCTATGGGTCGAACAATGCAATTGAGGACTGTCTTTACAGAGAGGAGCCTGTTCCAACCATAGGTTCCAACCGGGCACGGTACCTTAGGACAGTGAACCACGTCTGCGGAGTTGTCTGCGGAGTGATCTCGCCGCGTGATGTCACTTCCTCCTCTGTCGCCGTCATCGTCATGGCGACCCGTGCATCAGGTTGAATGTGTCCTCCTCCCTGCGAGCGGCTGCCGTTGCCCTCCCATCCGCTCATCATAATCTCCCACTCCTCTGTCAGCTGTTGCCAAGGGCAACAGAAGGGGGCCAGACAGCCATGTTTTATATAATTGGTCCTTTTGGCAGGCGGACGCCTACAGAAGCGGTCAGAAGTTCAAACCTTTGTCAAACTGTTTGTCAACTCTGCCAATGTATGGAACAAATCATGGCTCCTGAACAGGGCTAATGGAGAACGAGCAGCTTATTACCAGCTCATCTTTACGCTTGAGAACAGCTTCATAATGAAAATCAATGCTGGGAAGCTACACAAAGCACCTCCCTTAATCAAACACCCAATCCGCTGTAAAATCTACCTCTTCCATAGCCTAGGGTTAGGGATTACGCTCAGCTTTCATAGCTATTTCTGGGGAATGGAAGTATTACCATGATATATTTCAGGCCCAGTCTTAAGGCAAGAGATTTAGGCAACAGTTATCTCCTAAAAAAAATATATATATATTAATGTATTAATAGCAAGTTGCCCTTTATTTCCATTTACTAAGTAAAGAGAAATTCCAGCCATATCACTGAATAATAAAATCTCTCAAGTACCTCAGGCCAGAACAAGTCTACACAACCCTCTATATGGTTCCACGTCAATTAGCATTGAGAAAAGGAGACAGGCTGAGCGTTTGGAAGCTCAGCGTGAGAAATGGTCTAAAGCAGGAGCGGCGGGCTGACCTCTTGAACTGCGCCAGAAGTTCTGCCTCTTGCTCTTCCTGGAAGCGAACGCCAGCTGGGCAGTCTGGGTAATCATGTGGGAAGTGGGGTGCTCCTTTGTTTTGGGAATGTTTCAGACCCATTTTCAGCCCGCCGACACGAACGCCTCTGTACACCTGTTAAGGAGCAGACAAAGACATGAAGGAAATACATGAAGGCAAATCAATAGTGGCTTGGAAATGTGCACATCAATTCAAGCCTATCAGTGTGCAACTTGCCACACTTTACAGTGAGCATTGCGCATACATTGTTTACAAGACACAAATACAACACGAAGCACATGTTGTAATACCAGTGGGACCCAGAAGGCCATGCCCCAGCCCTTGGGGAGCAGCAGGTCCCATCCAGCTCCCCAGGAACTCATCTCCTGCCCCGCCTGTTTGCCCGGCTGGTGGACCAATAGAAGGGGCACCCTGCCCTGCAGGGGGGTGTGGCTCAGCCTGGTGCCTGGCACTAACAGCTCGCTCTTCATACGGTTCAGCTCCTGCTCACAAGTAGAAAAGACGTGTATGCTTTCTGACAAGTGCACAGTCAAATTAAAGGCAGGGTCTGTCATTCTACTTCAACTTCATAACAAACTCCCTCAGAAGCTCCGCTCCACATTCAAACGCATTGCGAAGCCTAGGCCGTTGTTGTGAGCGGTGTTCGCCGCTTTGTGTTCCTTTTTACGGAGCCAGAAGATAGCCAAATGTGCAGAGACATTTGGTGAATTTGACAAAACGAACATTAGCTTACATTAGCTGACAATATAAAACACATTAGCTGACTTAGCGTACATTAGCTGACTATATGAACTACATTAGCTGACTATTAGCTTACATTAGCTGACTATATGAACTACACTGTGCATACAGCAATAATATAACACCAGGGTGAGACCAAAATAGCAGCTACATCGATATGCTGTGAATTCGACTGCTGTTGAAGACTAGTTACCCGTTCTGATATTTTGTTGTGCGTGACGTTGTCGCGGACGGACTGGTCCCACAGGGAACTCTGACAGCAGTGCTCTGGTACCCCACGCAACATCAGCTCCTTCCGCTTGTCCTCATCTACACCTGGGGTGGAATAGACATGGCACTCATGGCACGCAACTGTATGTATCCTCAGTGTGGGACAGTCACTGGAGGAAGAGGGATGCTGCCTACTGCTACATGCTTGTTTGGAAGTTGCTTTTGATTACAGCATGTGCTAAATGACTAAGTGTATTACACTATCTTTGTTTGTGTTAAGATGCCTACACTACACACTAAACAAATGAGGTTTTAAAATATGTTATTAAAACAGGTTTGCCTGTTTTCTCTCCTTTCCATCACGTCTTGAATCAGCAATGTGTTGCTTGTCTCTGCGGGTGCTGTGTGAGTACAGGGTCCCACCAGGATTTGAACCTGGGACATCTGCATGGCCAGGCAGAGGCTCCCCAGGAGCACAGAACCAGATGCGCACTCACTGAAACAGCGGCCCACGACTGCAACCCACATGCTGATTCAACGCTGAGCAACATTTCCGCTACCTACCGTCTTATCCCTCAATGTCTGTCGTCACATTAGTTTGACGTATATTTTAGAGCCGCATGGATCATTACTGACGGACGATATCTTATAGAGGACACGGAGACTATTCTGATATGGCCTTGTACAAGCAAGTGGACTACATTCTTATTCATAGTCGTTCATAAAATAGAGGTCATTTCTTTGAACTTGGTATCTGCCAGGTCAGATTTTACCTTGTGCCTGTTCTATGTTGGGCACCGCTTTGCCCCTTTTCTTTGGCAAGGTCAGCCGGGGGTCATCTACTGTCAGACCCAGCACAGTGCCTGCAGGGACCTCTCCGCTTGAGTATACGCCTTACAGGAAAGACAAATTGTTCATTAGATGCACACACCCGAGCCATACTTTAGCCCATTACATGAGTAATAAGTTCAAGTAAAAAGTATTGTGAAAAGGCAGGCATTAATAATAAATAAGCAAGTGACCTTTTAGTATTTTAAAAATGTCTGCTTGTTGTCGATGCAGGGCCATCTTGTCCTTATTTTTGCAGTGTTCAGGCCACCAGAGGAAAGATGGCTGGGATTTGCTCACCTCCTAAGGTCACACAAGACAGTTCCACAATCATGACAAATAAATACTTATGACATTTTTAGAGTTTAGCAGAGTAAAGATAATCTTTGTGGAGTTAACTTCACCTACTTCTACAGTTACTGTGTTGGTCTCTATATTTAGTGACAGAAAATTAATTAGCCCCCGGAAGCCTGTGTAAGCAGTCACTATTTTGTGTGTGTCAATCATAGTTAGCACACATTCAAAAGCCCTTTCGATACCCCTGTTGATAATGTTTCTTACATCACAATCTGTAGCAGCTTCCAGAGTTTCTGTCAACACGGAATGGGACTGTGGTCCAATCAGCCGGTAGCGCACAATCTCCATTGTAAGGTCACTGTAACAGAACCACAATCTCCACTGTAACGTCACTAACGGAACCACAATCTCCATTATAATGTCACTGTAACAGAACCACAATCTCCATCGTAAGATCATTGAAACAGAACCAAAATCATAGTACAAAAGTACAATTAACACTTTTTAGGTCCAGTCAAGTTAAAGGGCATCTAAAATTGATACCAGAAATTTCACTAACTTAATGACAATGCCTGTTGAGCTGGACTTCCAGGTAACTGGGGTGTCAGGAGGTCTGGTTCCATCTCCAAGGATCTTCTTAGCCGGAGGTCCGTTGGAATCCACAGAGCTTCGCTTCCTCTTGGTTCTCAGAGGCTGTTTTAGCTTAGGGGTGTTCTCGGGCACTGGTTCAGGCTCTGGGTTGGGAGCGAGCTCTGCAGAGGTGACTACTGGAAGAGCTGGTGTGATCACAGCCTCGTCACACTGGCACACACTTTGTAACTCGGGTAGAAGGTCCTAAAAACAAGCACAGTATTGTATGTAATGTAAGCTACTTTGTTTCCACTAACATTTTCATTAGCTATTGGTTCTGAATGAACACCTAATCAAAGCAATAACTCAGCACTATACATTACGTACTTGCATTTGATGTATTTGTCTCCCACTCATACCTGTTTGAGTGTGGGGTGCACCCAGAGCCACAGCTGTCTTTGAGCTGAGCCCGGTATACGGGGTCTCCACAGGAAGGTGACAGGGCCCAGTGGCTGGGAGGGATACTTTCCTGCCTTGAAGACCACCGCACTGCCCTGCCTTCGCCCCGACAGTGGCAGGACTGCTGCAAACGTAGGACCTGGAAATGACACCACGACATCTGTACAGCCAATAATAGTAACACTAGTCCAAATACCAAACATCAATAACACTGTTGATAAACTCCTGGGACACTAAGAGACAAGAGTCACTGGAAAATGCTTTAAAACAAAAGCAGTGATATAAGCCTCACTGCTTACAAACCTACATAATAGCTCTAACAACAGGGTAATAGCTGTACAACTCTAGTATTTTCACAGCTTAATGGAAAGAGATAAACATTAGATTGGGTTGTGTCCTCACCTGCCTCTCTGCTGGTCAGTTGTGACAGAGAAGCCAGCAACTGGTTTTCCTCTCCATGTAGCTCTATACAGCAGTAGTAAGAAAGGTCCTGCGCAGTAGGAAGAATTTTTAAAAGGCAAATTCATTCTGAATCAAATCAAAAAGAGTCACTGGCTCGGAACACTGCATGTCACATAAGCATTTATAAAATGCAGAACAATCTCATAATGCTTGACAGACAACTTATAAATCAAGACGTTCTTTCTAACACCTACTGTTCTATCTATCTGCACCTCATAGGTCTTGTACAAGCTCCCTTCCAACTTTGAAGAAAGTCCCCTTCATTATTGACTGTTGCTAAGCAAGCTTTTGCACCCGCATGTCTAGGCCAGAGCTAGGGCTGAACCATTTGGGAAAATATCTAATTGAGATTTTTCAGATAGATATTGCGGTTTGCAAAAAAAATTTTTTGTCAAGGTTTAATTTAAATACACTGTATATGAAATATTTAAAACGTGATGGAGCATTACCACATGATAGGCCATCTAAATTGTATCTGCTCTATATTCTAATGCAAAAATGAGAACATAAACATTTATAGGTCATGGATTTATTGCAATTTAGGACAGGCGACAACGGGGCACATTGGTAATTTAAGACAAATTTTAGGGCTGCTCAAGGACATTAGCATATCAGCAGCCCCCATAAAATAAAATAAATGTAAATTAAGATTATTATCTTACTAAGATAATTCAAATTCTGTCGATTTTCTTCAGCGACAGACACCATTTTTAGATTCTAGCGAGTCACTAAAGATCTCTTCTAGCTAATAGACTGTTATGCTAATGGCACGTAGTCTACCTAGTGGACATGCCGGTACCCACCCACACACACACCCGGTATGCCGTTTGACCGTGTCATTTTGTAAATGTACAATTATTACTGTTACATAATGTTGTGTGCCATTGTTTGCCATGTTAAAGAGAGTAAATTGTGGGTAATTAATTGTGTTACAAAGTGAATTGTTTGTTTGTAAGAAGAGTACGCTCAATTAAAGGGTCCCCACTCAATACACTCCGACTAGCGCTCCGTAGCGTTCTAGCATCGAGCAATACGTCGTTTCAGCTGTGCTACAGTATGGCGGTATGTGAAAAATTCACACCGCACGGGAAAATAAAACCAATATACCGTATGAAACGGTATACCGCCCAGCCCTATCCTGAGCTAGCAAACGCTGAGGATATATTTGGTGAATTTGACAAAAGGTGTATTAGCCCACATTCGCTTACTATACCTTTTAACAGGAGATACATTTCACATCGCAATTAAAGTTGGACACTGGCATTGTCCATACTAGACAGATGCAGTTAAAATAATGATGCGACAGTCTCCCTCTCGTACTGTACCTGCAGCAGACAGTGGCTGCTCATGGCCCGGTAGCAGGCACGGTAGCACTTGTAGGTGGGCCTGTCGCCGAGGCAGTAGCCCCACCTCTTCAGCATGTGGAAGCGCTTGGCGTGCCAGATGTGGGTCTCCAGCCACACGTTCTTCCGCTGCCGCCGGTTGAACTCCAGCAGCAGGTTGCCGTGGCGACGGCGGGCCTTGCGGCTCTTGTTCCTCGGCTGGTCCTTCTTCTTGGAGCCCTGTGCGTTCCTCTCTCGCTGGGGCAGGGAAGCAACACATACATCTCCAGTCATACATTAATGCCAGAGCCGTGTAGCAAAGAGTCGTGCCAACAGAAGTTTCAACGATCATGTGATTCATGGAGATGCAAAACACTTCCAGGAAGGGTTTCATGGGCATTTTGATAAATACAGATTCATAACTGCAATTTTTGGTAATCAGTAGTAAATAAATGCATTGATTTACATTTACAATATAATTTATAGGGTATTTTTAGTATTTGCGGCTAACTTCCGGGAACTGTTATGAGGTTCTACAATCCTACATTGCTGTGAAAATACAGTCCATTGAAGTGAATGAAGTTGAAGCGACTCTCTTTGCATGGCCCTGATTAATGCTACTAGTTCTGGGGGTATTCTAATAAACCAGGTGTAATCTTGTTCTTCAAACACATTTCTCAATAATGTTCACGGTTGGTTATGTTTCCACTATATTTATGCTATTTAAATGTTAGGGCTGGACCAGAATATTCAACTATTCGGGTATTTGTTTGATGTGTAGGTAGCTTAGAAGAAACAGAAGAGAGATGCCAGTGTGAACTGTGTGCGTGCGTCACACACACAGTCCCTTACCAGCTTGTTGGCCATGTCCCTCAGTCTGCACGGCAGTCTCTTGGTGTTGTGACTCATGGCCCTTCTCCTCATGTGTTTCGGGAGAGCGCCGAAGGTGTGACAGCTGCCCGTCGTCTTGGTGACAGCTTTCAACATGGCAGTCACTTCCGCAGCCCTTGCCCTGGCAAAAGCTATGGCTGGGTAGTGGTGGAGAACGGAAAGGGGAGGGACACTGGATTGGGTCAAGGTCATCTTCATTATCCCCGAAGGGCGATTGAGCCAGCAGTAGCCCCACGACAACAATACATGAATAACAACATGCAGACGACAAAGTGACACCCGCAATAAGCAACATATCGATCACCTTGTGTTATTTAGAAAGCCGGTGGCAGCAGGAACGAAGGCCGCTACTCTGCTGCTAAGTCAACATTGTGATGCTTTCACCTGCAGCTGTTGTTGCACAGCATGTGCCGTATGCACCTGTATGCCATTACCAGTGATATGTGTAGGCATCTCGTCAGCGTAGCCTCTTCCGTCTCGCTGATGTCCCCGCACCCATCCTCCTTGATCCTCTTTCTGCTTTGGTCTATGTAGATCCAAACTGCTCCGACCTCAGAGCATCAGATACATCACGACAATGGTGACTTACATCATAATGAGGAACAAACTCATTTATAAAACGTTGCGTACGCACAAAACGGCACTAGAAACGTGCGTACGCAACTTTGCACGCAAAGGTTGTTATCTAGAAAAAACAAACTTGATGGGAGAATGTGCGGTCCTCCACGCACACTTTGAACCATGCGTATGCAAAAAATTGGATAAAATGGGAAACTGCGACTTCAAGGAAGGAAGAATCTTGAGAGATGTATTAATACCATTTTGAAAAGTAGATCGAAATATAACCTCTCATGTACAGCAGGGAAGTTGCTATGAATTTTATAGGCTATTATTATCAACGCCCTTTCCCCAGAACCCATTGCCTTGTGTGTGTGTGTCTGTGTGTGATTTGTGCTGAATATAAGTTTTGCAGTTGTATATTTGTGTTTTAGCTGTAATGTTGGCCTTATTAGTGTCGGCATGTTATGGAACAATAACTACTGAATTGATATATCCAACAATTACTATATTGGTTTGACACCCTTACAGAACATTCCACATCGAATGCATTGCTGAATTAATGGAAAATAATACATAAATGGTATATGCACGCATGTGCTTTTACTACACATTACAAGTCATATTAGATCACTGTCTCAAACTTGACAAACAGTTTGTCTATAATGAATTCCCCACTAACCACGAATCTCTAGTGAGTGTGTGAAATTACATTTGTCGTGTTTCTGTTGGGTTTTGCCATCATTGCAATCATCAATTAATATTTATTCAGGGAGATACAGTAACCATTTATAGGCAATTGTGGGCGTTCATTGGGTGGGACAAGACGCTCGTTCACGTATGATAGATTTAAAGTAGGTAGTGATATAAAAAAGGAAAACTGTCGTGGGGTTTGCGTGCTCACTGTTTAATAGAACTGAATATTTTTGTGCGGACGCACTTTCTGTGTTTCGTTCGAACTATACATTCTAGTGTGAATTCTACGCACAGTTTTATAAATGAGACCCCTGATGATTATGCAAACTGCTGTGGAATGTGCCGACTCCTCAACACTGCCGTCAGAAATGATGGACACTTCCGAAAACTTAAAACAGTTATGTTAAGAAACAAGTGCAAATTAATAACACATTAAGTACAGTACCGGTAGCCTACCAGAGAGTGGCGTTTCTTCTCCTTTCTGCGAAGCATCTTTATTTTGTGAAATGCCATCTGAATTTAGTGAAGATGAATACTGAACACTAGCAGGCTGATTTTTCATCTTCTTTTCCCGCATCCTCTCTTTCGCTGTAGACATTTTCTATAAGAAACACAAGACAAGTAGTCCAGAGCTTGTTTTAGTTTCATCATGAGTCATGCATTACCGTAGATTAGGTAAACCTGAGCTACTCATACATATACATACATTAATACGTAGAAATTCAAATATTTCTTGAAAGTTACCAGATATGCTTCAGATATTGTGTAATCTGGGCCCTAAAACTGCATTGGAGTATCTTTCATAATTCCTACACGTGAGATTTCGCCATGCATTCCACAGAATGCGCATGATCTGCTTCCGGATACACTCACTGACTTCGGTTTGTTGTAAACTATATGGTATCAGCGCTACAAAAATAAAGACTGTTAATGTTTCAAAGTTTTTCACATACAAAAACGTTGCATTATTTATGAAAATATAAATATGTCATATTTGGTTGTACTGAGGTAACTAACTCTGTTGAATAGATAGCTAAATAAATAAATGAACCAATCGTTTTTGATTGCACATACAGTAGTTTACGGTAAAACAGCGTGGACAGTGCTTTTCTTACAGCTGTGCAGTGCTGCAGCACCACTTCTCTTTTGCTACTTGCTTTTACATTGAGCTGCGCCAAGGGTTGTGAGTAAAGAATATAGCAGTAACATGGCAGCAATCATCAGAAAGATAGTAAGCACAACTAATGCTCCTGGAGCTATTGGTCCATACAGGTAGGCTAATATATAATTTAGTTTGTCATGTGAACCGTCATGCTAGCCAGCCTGATAGGCAATAATACACGATCAATAAAACATTATTTCAGTGTATTTAATTATTATTTAAAGTTGTACATTATTTTTTAATTAAATACAATGAGCGATATAGTCTTTGTTCCAAATGGGATATGCTTAACTTTGTTCCCACTTAGTGGGCTGTACCGTTTTATCCAATAGTTGACGAAAAAGGCGGGGTCAAAATACAAAGTCCCAAAGGTCCTTTCTACGAAGGTCTTTCTTAACAACACAGACAGCGATATCGCCAACCACTGTTAGGAAAAAATAGAAACATTCTCTGTACATATTCAAAATAATCAGAAACTAAATAACGACTTAAAGCCAGGATCTTAAAATAATTGGTAACCTTCCCCAAATAATGATACATGGGGTGATGTCAGCTATTTACAAATTTGAGACACTTTTTTGGTAGATTGCTAATAAACCCACGTAAACTTCTGAAGTTTACATCAAGTGTTATTTTTTAAAGTAGCTACATATCTCTGATATATTTCTACAAATAAATTAATTTGCCAAGTCATATAATTTAGAAGCTTTGGACCTTCAAACACATCAAGAACTCCTACTTCACATTTAAATCCATAGTTTATAATGAATTTAGCATTACCATTATGCCTCGTGTCCCAAATTACCTGACTTCACCCCATCAATAAATTGAGATAGCATACTAAATTATTATTTTGAAAAGGTTTCTCATTATTTTGAGATAGGCCAGCTGTCATTATTTTGAGAGAGTTTCTCACTGTTAGATGAACTGGGACATCTGTATATGGACATTTATATGAGGCCTACCTTTTTTCCTCTGAAAACCAGAATATTTTTAGTGGACTATTGCCGGTAGAACAGTCTATTCTGACAGCATTCAGCACCATATGGCCTAGATTCTAGTAGCACTATACATTTTCTATTGCCCATTGTACAATTTGTCAAACTAGATGTCTGTTCAGCCTGTCACACTGTGTGGCTTTTCCTCAGCCAAGCGGTGGTGGTAGACCGAACCATGTACATTTCAGGCCAGTTAGGGATGGACCCTGTTAGCGGACAGCTGGTGGAAGGGGGTGTTCAAGCCCAAACCAGACAGGTGACCTCTCAACCACTCATTCTATTTAGTCATAACCCTCAGATTTGAAAGTGAAGTCTACTAGATTGGTGCTCTCCTTCATTGCAATAAATAAAATATATTGGTTTTTAATTTGAAATAAAATAGCAATTTTAATCCCTAATGTTATAATACTGTTAAATCTCCTTACAGGCTCTTGTAAATATGGGTGAAATTCTGAAGGCTTCTGGGTCCAGTTATGCAAATGGTAAGAACAAATAAAATAATACATTTTTGTTCACTTTAAAGTTTACATGCAAGCAGATGAATGATGTATTTGGTTTTGTTTGGTTTTCTGCAGTTGTCAAAACTACAGTGCTCTTGTCTGACATAAATGACTTCACCAATGTCAATGATGTTTACAAACAATGTAAGTAGAAAGAACTGTCAACCAATTAATATCAATTATTTCTATGTGATATTTCAAAACTTGGTGGTGAGTGAAATGCCAATCTTTTTTAATTCCTCATCATTGGGGCAACTCAGGTGTCCTTTAGCATAATGCTTGTACCTGCTGCTTTGTACCAATTGCATCTTGCAACCCACAATTTGTCCAGTGGGTGGCAGGGTATACCACATAATTTGCATTATAAAGGCATTTTGGTAATGCATAAATGTATTTCATACATGTAGATACAGTATGTGACCTGAAAACAGACGTGTCTGTAGCAGGAACAAAAATAATGTTTATTTGTTTGATTGTGAAGGATTGTGTCACTAAAAGCAATGGCAGAACACAAATTGTTTCCGCATGTGCTCGAAGAAAGAGGAAAACGTATGATATTCATAGACAGACTGTACACCTCCACGAGGCATCAGATGTGTCCGGCACTTGTTAGGCATGAAGAAACACAAGCTCCTTCTGCAAGGGATTTACAGGCTCACACTTTACAGCTGGCAGGCTAACGGCAGTTAGTCATTTGTGAAAACGCTTGCTAAATCAAATCAAAACAAACTCCTTCAGAAGCTCCGCCCCACAAATTGAAACACATTGCGAAGTGAGCGGTGTTTGTCATATTATCTTCCTATTTACAGAGCCAGAAGTACCACATCATTTTTTCAGCATGCACAGAAACCTAGCAAAATGCAAAGAGATATTTTGTGAATATGACAAAAAGTGTATTAGCTTAAAGTTGGCTTACAATAGCCGACTATATACCTTTTAAGTTTGTCTTGACTCTCTAGTTTTCAGCACAAACTTCCCAGCCAGAGCTGCCTACCAGGTTTCTGCTCTTCCCAAAGTAAGTGTCTTATTGGTGCTGTATAGCAGTCTTGTGTATTGGCAAGAAATGATTGAACAACATGAATAACCAAGTATGTGAATATCGATGTTTCCCTCTTTGTTTATTATTATTTTTACTGATTTGATTTCTTCTGTTTGCCCCCTACCCAATCTTATCCAATGTCTACTGTATCCAGGGTGGGCTTGTAGAAATCGAAGCCGTTGCTGTACTGGGGCCTCTTACTGATTCCTCATGATGGACATATTAGGAACCTCATGTCATCTCATGACCACTGATACAGGGGCCCTTGTCTAGTAAATCACTGCCTGTAGATTGTATTCATCTGTGGTAATTTAATAAGTTACTGCCATTATGCCATTATGACTGTTGAGCAAAAATCTTTTGTAAAACAAAAGTGTTTTATTTACATTTTCTAGAGCAGCTTGCCAGCTTTAGGCATTTGTACCATAATAATTAAAAACATAGTCGATTTATATTCCTTCTATCTTAATTTAATGTGTAATAATGACATTTGGTTGCTAACTTGTGGTGGTGTTATTCAACCAATAAGCACAAACTGATGATCATTTTAGCTTTGAATGCATATATACATAGTATACAGTATACTGTATATAATAAAGTATTTCAGTTGTAGGCCCAATGTACACTATACTGTGCTGCAACACTTACACTACATGTGTATAGATGTTGGTAAAGTTGTTGGTAAAGTTTTTTCTCTCTAGAGTCTTATTGCAGAATGTTGTGGCCAAATCAGTCCATTTTTGTTCTGTAAAGGGCATAAAAACATTTAAAAACATTGTTAAACATAGTGCAATCAATGACATCAGTATTTGTATTGGTAGGTACGTTTTATTTATTCTGTACACTAAACAATATCATAGACAAAGCTCAGAGAATATATATTATTACTAATCAATGGAGTACAGAAAATCAAATTGTAGCCATAACTCCCACTACATCTGAAAACAAAGTATTGTGTTCTGTCAGCTGACTGACTCATTTTTAAATCTTTATCATTATGTTCACTGGCAATTGCTATACCACGATTGGCATGTTTAACAGTTAACCATATTAACAATATGCACATGACCACAGTGACAGGGATTTCTGTGACACAATTCATAAATATTCTGAATAGGAAACATTTAGTCTAGTTGACAGTTGGTTGCTGTGGCACAATAGATTTATTTGAAGGAAATTTATCTTTTCCAGATCTCATGTTTACTTTCATCCAGTACAACATCCAGCACATTCCAATCCTAACTATGTATGTATATTTCATACATAATTATTTCATGTAGAGCAACGAGATGGGGAAAAAAGACATAAAGTAGCTTTCAACATTATTACACTGTAAACATCCTAACATTTATGTCATTCTATTCTAATAAACATGACATAAAAAGCTTTATTAAAATATACTGTATCTAAAATATTTAAATGGGATTTGAAGCAGTTTTGGCAGATTTAGGTGAAATCAACCACAAATATTGTCATTATCAATACATATTTAGCCTCTGCAGCTGCTTGTATAAGATCTTGGCATAATTTCATTATTCACGTTTGGCTTACATTCTTCACGCAATAATCAAGTAATTATTTATACTGGAGACAGGTTCCTCAAGTTAAATTATCTATTGTAAGGAATTTTCATTATTATTGTCAGGTTTATTTCTCTGCAGTATACATTTTTATATCACTGGTGCAGCGAAATTGTATTGACAATTTGGCCCTTACGATTTCAAAGATATTAAGACAACACACACGTTAATGTACTGTTGACATGTCTTACCAAAGTGACAGAAATACCATCCTTTCAACATTCCAGTACTTTATTAGACAATTAGTTAAATAATGTATTTAATGGTCAGACATTTTATTTGAAATGTTGGTAAATATCAAATGACATTTTAAATGTTCATCCCAAAATGCATGTCTCTGCAGCTCTCAAGAATGGAATGAATCAACTAGGGTATCCTGTCCATCAGCCAAGTCTTGTATCTGTGATTCAGTGGTCCCCCTATTCCTCCTTTTTGGTTCCCACTGCATGCGCAAACACACACACACACACACACACACACCACAAAGTAATGGAACATCAGTGAATACCATTCACCTTTAAAACATCCAGATATGAATGATGTACTGATTTAGCACAGCACAGAAATGTACAATAACAACAAGCGTACTTATTGTTACTTCCATGATATCTGGCCCTGCTGAAAATATGTACCTGTGAATATATCTTAGGTTATAAAAATATATTACCTGCACCCTGCCAACAGCATATAACTTCCCCTCCAGAGGGAGAGAGAGAGAGAGAGAGAGAGAGAGAGAGAGAGAGAGATAGATTCCTTACCCAGACTAGGCAGGTCTTATTCTGTCTGCAGGCGGGGCTCTGCTCCAAATTGCAACATACTTTTTAGGGGTATAAACCACTGGGCTCATGTATAACACTGTAGAATGCCAGGTCACCTATTTGCCTATACATTTAGCTTAATCTCAGCCTCTTCCATCCATTATCATCACATAAACTGTCAGGGTTATATGTCTGTAAAATCATCAACACTATTAGTAAGTGGGGTAGTAGATTTTCATTGGCTGTTAGCATTTTCACAAGTCTATTATTCCAGCACAATGCTAGTTCAGTGCTTTATTTACTAATTTCATTCTTTGTATATTGTGAGCAGTAGCTGCGTAGCCTATTTATTTAACATATTTACAAGACCTGCAAACAGCCAGAATTTTGTAATAAGATTTTCCAACAACCTCTTAGATTAAATGGCCAATTTGGTAATGGTGTAGTTGTTCATTGTGCATGTCAATCAAAATACCTGTCCTGCCAAGTAGGCGGATCTTGATGCAGTTAGCCAGTACAGTGTCCCAGTCTTTACGCAGGTAAAGGCTGTCTGTTAGCTGTGCATTTTAATGTGTCCACAAAAAAAAATCTATAATCCAATTGTAACCAGGCTCCCCTGGTTCAGTTTGAAATGGTTGGACAGCTTTGAACCACTCGGCATTGCTACAACTGTTTTGATCGAGATGTAGAAACACCCTTGACTTCAACGTCTTCTCACTAACCCACCATGATTGGATCGCCAGCAGGGTGGCTGTGAAAATGGTGTACGGGGTTTCCAGAATATAATAGCGGAAAAAAATAATTGAGCTGAGAGCATAGTCGGATGGAACCATGCTAATAAGCTTGACTTTTGGAGTCAGTCAGTAGAAGTTAAATTGTCAACATACAGTACTGCACACGGTTTACCTTGACTTAACCAGAGGTCTCACCTTTTGTAATGTAAATTATTAATGACTACAATTATTACCCATAAATAGTTGTAAATGTAATAAGAACAAACTTACACATCTGAATTGCTACAGTTTTCAGCCATATTTCCATATGGCATCGCTAAGCTTCAGTTAGGCATGCATATTAAAAGACAACTAACGCATAAGGACACAGTAATACAAGCGTCTCAATTTGAGAATGGGCTCCCTGGTACATTTTTCACTTTACAGCTCACAGTTGCATCACTCCGTGATGCCAGCCAGGCTCTCAGGGAATGTAAATGGGCATAATTATCATGTGCACCGCTCACAACCGGGCACACAGAGTTGTGTGACGGGCTGTTGTGCTGGCGACATTCTCCCACTATAAACGACACTCCGCGAAGCACCGTTGTTTCTCAACCAGAGGGAGGTTATTTCACTGTGTTTCAATACTATCTGTTCTTCCCCGTGTCTCAAAACAATACCTTCCCTGTTCGTCCTGTCAGTTGGAGCCAATTGCAATAGCATATTGAGAATAAAGTCAGCATGGAGGATATCTGAGTAGTTCACAGGACTTTGACATTGCGGCTTTTTAAGAGACACGTGTGTGTGTGTGTGTTGGATACCTCCTTAGAATCCTCTGTTTGTCTTTGTATGGAGGGGTGATCCTGTGAAAGATTGGCTAAATCATCTTACCGTAACAAGTGAATAGCTAGAGTACTGTATGTGTTTGTTTATTAACAACATTATTCCCTCTATGTCTTTGGTCTTTCACTGCTAGTTTGCACAGGCTCAGCGTCTCTCCGACAGAGCTACGGTACATCACATGTCTCGGCTATTTCAGCCTGTGGCGGTGGTGAACCTACACCCACGTCATCCTCCCTTCACTGCTAACTGTGTGTCTATTTGTTTGTCAGGTTCTATTACGTGTACGTGTTTTATCAAGCACAAACAATGTTTTAAGAATTCCCATTTAACGTCACGGGTGGCTTTACCTGTAGTTCACGCAGTCACTAAATATAATCCAGTGAGTCAGCGTGCAAACACTTACCACTTTGCCACGCCCATCCTCGCCACGCCAAATGAAAAGCTATTGAATTCCTGCATTATGACCCTACAGGTCAGACAGACTTCTGCGGTGCCTTGTGTGATAGGCTTCCTATACATCAAATTGTTAACACTGTACAGTATGTAACGTATGACATGGAAAGAAATGAACTACTCTGAATAGCACAACGTGTGAACCGTTCTTAACTGAATTTAACTTGCACCAATACTCATTCAGAAACCCATGTCATGGGTGTGTGGGGGGTTGGGACTTGTATACCTTCAGGTGTGTGCTTTGGGGCAGGCTCCGCTGGGAGATCAGGTGCTGGCTCACCCACAGTAGCTGCTGCACTGTCCACTGTCCCTGGGTCTGTCTCAGAGCACGCAGGGTCTTCTCCAACTTCTTCTGGAGCGCCTGCCTCCGTCAGTGACCCAGCAGTAACAGGCAGAGCCTCTGCTGGTGGGACAGGCTCAGCAGGTGTTTCTTTGGCCTCCTCAGCAGCAGGCAGAGATACAGACCGGACCTCTGGACTAGTGGCTGCAGCAGGCGCTGCATCAACGAGGAGCTCCGTGGACTCTGGAGATGACACCTCAACTGGTACTCCTGATTGAACTGGTACGGAGGCCTCAACTGGTAATGAGGCCTCAGTGGGTACTGAGGCTTCAACTGGTAACACAGCGTCATGTACAGAAGCCTCAACTGGCACAGAAGATAGTGGTGGTGATGAGGCGTGGACTGGTATTGCGGCCTCAACTGGTTCTGAGGCCTCACGAGATTCATGTGCTTCAACTGAGGCTTTGGTGTGTGAAGCCCCTTCTATTTGTGTGACTGCCTCCACCGGCACATCGACGTCAGCGAGGGCCTTCACTTGTACAGGAGTTTCCTCCTCCACATCAACAAGAAGACCCGTCTGTTTATCCACCACAGGTTCAACCGCAGCCTCACTAATGATCTCAACCTTAGGAGGTGCCTCAAGTACCACTCTTTCTGTAGCTGTGGCTTCCACCACTGGGACCACTGCCTCAACCATTGTGGCCAGAGTTTCAGTAAGGGCTTCTACGCGGGGGAACATGCTTTCCAGGGCCTCTTGGCCTATCTCTTCCAGGATAACGGGCTCGGGCTCCAGTGCTAGAAGTGGTTGTTGTTCTGGTACACATGCAAAGAGGTTTTCCCCTGAGCCCAGGTCGCCCTGGGCCTCCAGGGCTGCTAGCACGTCCACTGCCTCATCATCAACCCTCGGTTTGAGACCACCGGGTAAGGCAGTCTGCACAGGCAGCTGCACCTGGTCTTCAATGGTCTCCATGTTCTCAGCAATGGGACCATTTTGTATCGCTGTAATTATAGAAATGGGTAAATGTCAAGATAAGATTTTATCCATTTAATTTAACATACTATTCTTAGATTACGCCTGTTTTGAATGACTAGAGACAAGGGAGAATGAGATAAAGATGATTATACAATGAAAGTACTGGTAATAGCATTTCTATTTAGTACTGTCTACATGACAACACACGAGCTTAGACTTTTCAGTTAGTTTAGTGTAGGTTTAGTGGGGGGCCTGAAAAGCCTTTTATAGTTGAGTGGTCTCGCTAATATATTACCAAAGATGTCATGGTAACTGTCACGTCTGATGGCTGCACGCAAGTGCAGGAATGCAGTTATTGCGATTATTTATGGTTTGTGGAGCAGGCCACAGCCATGACAAGACCAAGAGTATACACAAGATCTGAACAGACATAGGACACGGTATTTAACAGATGACGGGATACTGATTGGAGACAGGTCAGGCAAAAACACATTTAGCAGAGAAGACAACCAGACACATGTTGGCATGGGAAGTCCAGTAACAAAGATAGGGTCAACCCTGGAGACAGGCATGACACATTAACAGTCAACACTCATGCAATATGATCCACGTGTGTTAGATATACTGTACATTCATATGGAGGGACCAATGCTTTTATTGCACTCACATAACAGACAGAACGTGCACTAAAAAGAGGGGGAAATCAATTTCCTCTGCAAAAAATGATTATAACCTTGCCAGGAAGACAAGAGAACCACTCACAGAGGAAATGAAAACAAAACAAAAAGAAAACGTGAAACATTTTGCAATGGAAAATATGCTTTTTCTTTTGATCTGATAACAATGGGGCCGTGTGTTAATAACGCATCATTTAGTGTGAACGTATGTAGCTGGGTATATAAAGTGGAATGTGTGCCGCTAACTAGCTAGCTGATTTAAATGCATGGATTCCAGACAGTCTCACATAAACCTTTACATTCAGTAGCATGTCTTCCATGCTGTAGCAGGATTTCACACACACAAACACCAGGTGGAATTTGCTCACAAATGACACACGGAGGGAATAATTACGTGAATGGCTGGATATTTTACACCAACCAGCTTCCTTGTCTGTCAGAGGCTGTTAAAGGACGTGGTCTGACGGGTGGAAGGGAATGTGGCGGGCTGACACCCCGTGTGAAAACCAGATACGGGTAGAACGACCAACAAAGGATGCATATCAACACATACCGTCTTACATGATCCTGGGTCGTGCATGACGTTCAAGGTTCAGCTTTAGTTACATTGTTTTGAGGCGTGCATGATTTCTGCCCTGGGAGTATTGTCATTTGAACAGTCTGTGGAGAAAGGCAGCACAGAGACAATGCTCCATGCGTATTGACCTGAGGGAGGAGGGGAAGGGTGGAGTTGGGGTAACACAGTCACCAGGCCACATCTGGATCACATTTCATTACTCTCATGTGGCCCAGCATGTGCTGAGAATACTCTAAACGGCTTTTCCCTCCTGTAGCCGACATTCAACATTCCTAGTAATTAACATGCTTCAATCATGCTTCTCATTTTTCTCATTTCAGGGTTTTCAAGCCACAATCCATCATGGCTGTCTTCCCCGCGGTCTTTGACATGCGTTGTTGTCAGTGTGTGCTGGTGGTTGCTAGACAGAGACATCCTCTCTGGGCACGGATGACTTGTGTGTCCACATGAGCTAGCAGCCAATGGATGACAGAGCCTAGTCAAAACAGTGGCATGGCCGGCCAAGAGCCAGGAGGAGGGACTGGAAATTGTTGGTGGTTTGGACGGAGTACAGCTAGTGGAGAGACTGGACACTGTGGAATATGTATCCCCCCCCCCCCCCCTTCCCATTAGAGAAGTATGACTAAGAAGAGAGCACAACAACTAGCTCTCTTCTTACAGTGATGTAAGCTCCAGTGGCTGGACGAAAGGTGACATATTGGAGTCCCGGTGGGTTAGAGTCCCACCAAACTCCAATACAATAATGGTTTTTATTTTTTTTCATGGCTTTCACCTAGTTTTTCATTCTTTCTTATTTCTTTTTGTTTAATTGCATTTGTTCCTTTTATCCTTTGTTCAAATGTTTTTAACTGTAAAGCACGTTGAGTTGCACATTGTGTATGAAAGGTGCTATACAAATAAAGTTTATTATTATTATTATTATATGTAAGATGGAAGCGCCACAGATGTCCAGGAACTATTTTCTGCTGCTTGTTGCTTGCCAGAACAGCTGTTTGGCCAGCCACATTCACATATGCTTACCTACGTGTTCATTCAAAGCAATGTGGCGAAAACATCAAAGAGGAGCACCTTCTAATGACTCAGATCAAAGCTACATTAAGATAAACCTGTTTGAGTTATGACATGAGCATGTAAGCTCAGCTGACAGCTCATGTAGTACATGCCGCGATTGTGTTATGCCACTCATCGGTGCGTGGCATGTGGTAGCCATACTGCAGCTAAAGGACTGGCCCATGAATGGACAACACGGCTCTGTGCCAGCTGGGTGGGCAGTTTCACTCCGCATGTGTGTGTGTGTGTGTGTGTGTGTGTGTGTACTCACACGCAAAGCCACACAAACCTGGGCCACAACCACGCCCCCCAATGTCCCTCAAACAGGACATGTCTGCACATATACATGGAAGGAATACTTCACAATAGGCTTGGAATCGCTGTCTCCCTGGTTTTGTAAGATATAAATCAGAATATTTGCTAGTCATGCAGACCGAATGGAAACCGAAGCAGATATTTTGTTTATTCTGTGTATTCTGAATATTTAAAAGCTACAGTAGCTTACATTTTATGTACAGCAAAGCAAACTGTAAATTTAAGCCGTACTTTCTTGAATGGGAGGAAACAGGTTGGGCCAGAATGTCTGCCTTAGGGTCCATAAACTCTATAGCCACAGACCCCTCATTGGGTTTTGATGGGGTAGAGTTGCATGCAGGCTTTTCCAACTTAAGTCCCAATAATTGTACTCCCAAATAGCTAACGGTATAAGCGTAATAAAGTAGTTTCAGACAGTATATATTCAAGATACCGTTCTGGCCTCATATCATTGAGCCACATGTCTTTCAGTATTTCATATTTTTTGTCATAGATAATCCATTTTACCAATATTGTCTAGACAAATTAAAACATGTTATTGATATTAATGAATAAAGCACCATTACTTCTCTAAAACTACTATAATGCAGTGGTTTGTTTGTCAGAGTGGTTGTAAGAAAGCACACAGTGTACCAGCAAGCATATACTGTAGGCAGCAGCTACACCTTCTTCAACAACACCTTCTTAAAGCAAATATACACTGAGGGAAAGTAAAGAAGCAAGAAACATAACGTTAACTGGCTTTTGAAGACTTTAAAGTGTCACACGTCCTTGACAATACTTACCAAAGGTTCCTCTGTTGCTCTCCTCTGGCTTCGTACCAGGCCTGTTCTCTTGTTCAACTGTCTGCGCACTGGATGAGGAACACCCCATGTTTTACACTCCTGGACTCAAGTTGAACGATGAACAAAATAGCTGGATACTATTTACTAGAAGTAAACAAATGGGCCCACTGCTCTCCTTTAGCGTCAGTGAAAACATGGACAGCGCTTCTATTTAGCAGGGCACCATTACCTGCTCCTGCCTGTCTATGTGCATATGCATGGCCTGTTGCCCTATACCTGCCCCAAAGCAATGCTCAGTTGTGAGCAGCTGCTGACAGCATAGACACTGGTGTATGTTCCCTGCCTGCAACTCACTCCACACTCCTGGAGGTGTGTGTGCGTGTGTGTGTGTGTGTGTGTGTGTGTGTGTGTGTTCTCCTCCCCCGTCACTGTAGAGTTACACCACCTAGTGGTGGAGGACAGGCATTACAGTACATCTAACCACACCGTGCCATGCATTTTAATAGTCCATGTTGGATGGAAGCATTTAGTATACTGTGATCAGTTTGTTTGTGATTTCGAGCAGTTGAAAGCTGATTGATCTTTCATCTATTTAATAGTGGGTTCAAAGGTCAGATATCTGGGACACTGCAGTCTCTAACTCCCCCAGCCAACCTTTGTACATTTTGCAATCTTTAAATATTGACTATGGTCTTTGGACAGTACCAACTTAGTCCAGTCACTTCCCTGTCTTCTGTAAAATGTTTGAGGTGCCACAAAATACTTTTATTCCGCAAATGTCATTAGTCCTTTCAAATCTGAATAACTTTATTGTAAGTTGGAGATGTTACTATTTATACACGATATGTTACATTTGAATACCTTACCACAATATTAAATATCTCAATTCATAACAAAGACTGGTTGTGTTGTAACAGCAGTGTAACATGAAGATGTATGGGTATCCTATGTTGTACACTGAAGGTCCAAGCCAACATGCAAAGAAGGGAAAAGGGAGAACAGCCTTTCATTCCGGTCCAAGCTGGTTCTCAAGTGACTCCAGCTTTACTGACATAGCTTCAAGTGGACACGTTAAAGAAAGTTTAGACCAATAGGGGAAATTCCCCTGCCATAAAGATAGATTTTCTTGTTGACATGGACCATCTACCACACTGTTACAGAGTCATAAAATTGTAAAATTAACAGATCAATCCGCTATCAGTCCAAAAGCTAAAGAATGTAAGTGTAAGACCCTTTCATCTGAAATGGAGCAGCATTGCAATCATAACACAATGTAATTTGAGCTTGGGGATATACAGCACATAGTTCACACCATAGCTTATCAGAGTAAGATAAAGGAAATAAGATATTAAATATGAATACAATCTTTATGTAGCTGTTTCAAAAAAGGATATTTTTCTGAGTCAGATTCTGTAGCTGGTCTGTGACCTGGTTGTGAAACAACATCACTTTGTCACACTGGCACACCTCTTCACCGGACAGCTTGCCTGGTGTGTGGATGAGGGAAAACGTAATGAGTTGATCAGTCAGTCAGTTTAACCAACACAAAGCATATGTCAGAGGGAGGCCAGACTAGGATTGCAGGAGGTTAGAATACAGAATAAATAGGCCTAAATGGGAAATGATATAAGTGCACTGTTGGGTCTGCTGAAGCATGATGTACTGTACTCACTGTATACAAAATGATAGAAAGGAAATATAACAACCCTTGAAAAACAATGTATGTCAAAACAACATAGCAGCAGCCAGTAGGGGGCAGAAGTGCTCCACATTTAGGTGTTCATTAACATAAAAATCTAGTTCTGTATTCTTTTTCCTATGGAAATCAATGTTTGTGCCATGGTGAGGTGAAATCATCAGTATTAATGCTACAACGAAAATGTAATGCATGAATTCATTATAAAATATGTCAGATTACAATTGGGTTTTATTCCTTGTTGCATAATTCAGCATGACACGGTGATCCCTTTTTCAACTAATCGGTACTCCATGAACCATAAAAATGATATAAATAAACTGCACAGAGAACATACACTTTTCCTATTTTCCTCTAAATTCAGTGCAAATAACATATATTGGCCATACAGTGTATATCTACATAACTTTAAATATTCCTTCCCCCAATATAAATACAGGCTACAGTATCTTCCTGTGCAAGTAAGTAATTTGTGCAGCAAGTACCTTTACATATCTTCGACTTCAACTTGTTTGTAATTTCCCCCATTTTCCCAAAGTCCTCTGCATAATACAAGTGCTTCTCATCCGGTTCTGAAGCAATTTCCCTCAGCTCATCTTCGATTGCTTTGCCAACTCCCAAAGCATAAATTATGACCCCTGAAAGTGACAAAAACACCTCACGTTGCGCTACAATTGTCATTAAAAAGTATTGTTCTGTAGACCGCATGTGAATGGAAAATAGAAAGATAAATTACATTGGAAAAGAACATCCCTCAAACCACAAATTTCTACTCAAGCTCACTGTTAATTGTAGGAACCATGACATGGGAAGACCTGTAACTATGGGTGTGTTAACAGTGTGAACCTGGGGGCTCTAGGTGTGTGTGTGTGTGTGTGTGTGTGTGTGTGTGTGTGTGTGTGTGTGTGCGTGTGTGTGTCGGTAAGGTGGGGGGTTGACTTTTATTCTAAAATATATTATATTGTAAAGCTAGTTTCAACCAAACAAATTGAGAAGTGTTAACATCAACCTGGCAAATGCACAGCTTGTGACACAACAACAATGATGCAGCTGAAATGAGCAACATATCAACCAACCGTACCCGCATTCTTTGCCTTGCTGGCCCATACTGAAACGTCATCCTGGGATCTTCCATCAGTGAAAACAATGCTCACCCTGGAGACATTTGACCTTGCTCCTTCCTTGGCTGAAAAGCTGGACTCAAACACATGACGCAAGGCCGAGCCTGTCATGGAGCCTCTCCCCATGTACTGTACACGGGATACCGCCTGTTTGACATCCTGGGCCGTGGTGTACTGGCCCAGGGTAATCTCTGTACGGACCTTGGTGGAGTACTGAAGAAGCCCAACATGAGAGCCAACACTGGATATATCCAGGGAGTCTACAATGCCATTCACAAACTGCTTGACCAACTCAAAGTTGGCAGGGCCCAGGCTTTTGGAGCCATCAATCACAAAGACTAAATCCATAACTCCATAGCCACACTCTGGCTCTGTCAGAGAGGGAGAGAGACAGAAATCATATGTGATAAACTATGATATTATATACAGTATTATACTGACACTATGTGACATAAAAAACATGTAATAATGCTAGCGATTAAATCAATAAATACATACAGTATATAAATAATCAAATTGAAAAATAATTTGTTTTAACGTTTTAATACATTTTGAAATTGCTTAATTTGCAAGAGAGCCACTTGGGTTAACATGTCATGGGGATGATTTGGGCAATCGTGTGAAAGAAGAAAAAGAAAATATGATAAATGTTATACCAAGAGCATACTTTGACAGTTCTTTCCATTTTCAGCCAAAATTAATCCTTCAAAGCAGCTGCACAGGTAAGAATCTCCACTGCTGACACACTGGTGCTCACAGCCATGGTCTACAGTCTGACAGAGATCTACACCTGTAAGGAATGAATGTTGGAAAATGGTTCAAAGGGTTAGGTGCCAAACTGTGATGTTATATGTATGTTCATTATGTTTGCTAAGCTGCTTTAATTGATCCTGTTTGTCCTAATCAAACACACCGAATCATAATATGTTTATAATTCAATATTATAT
>JAODUE010008526.1:0-28798 GCA_027564755.1 Amblyopsis hoosieri
TGTGTTACCAATGTGGGTGACACAGATTCTGAGGGAGCACCCTATGGCATCGACTGGATTTCTATATTATCAATAACGAAGTTATCCGATTAATCAGAAAAATAATCGATAGATTAATCGACAAAAAAATTATAATCGTTTGGTACAGCACTAGTCTTAACAAACCATTTTAAATCAGTGGCCTCATTTAAGTCCTTCCTTGACTTTTCTTAAATTGCCATTGAGCACATGCTTGCATTGTTATAATTGCAATGGTGCAGTTGTAAACTTATGTAGATCCTTTTCAATTACTACGAGTATCGTAGTTGTGTTTAGATGTAACTCTGCAGTTCTAGTGTTAAAAGTGGGTCGGGAGGTTGTTCCAAACCACCAGGTCAGTAATTAGATACCGGAAAACGTCAAACTTGAAGCACTGCACTGTTGTTTTGTAGCAGGCTTTTGTATGGACAATTATATATTGCAATGGTGTCAGATACTGTCTTGCAATATTGTTTTGAATGTAGGTCTCTCTCTCTCTCTCTCTCTCTCTCTCTCTCTCTCTCTCTCTCTGTTTCTCTCTCTCTGTAGGTTTCAGGCGGAGGTGTGTGCTGTAGCTGATAACTGTGTGTTGACTATCTGGCCCTATATTGATTTGCACCACTCTAACCATCAGCTAGTCCCGAAAACAGGTACAACATACACACTAAAGTCACGTGTAGCAAATATAGACCCTCTGACAGCTTGTGGATTGGCTTCCCCTTTTAGCTGATTCAGCGTGACACTGATGAAAACATGAAAGGTGTGTATGTGTGTCGTTAAGGCATCACAGATTCCCAGTCACACTTGGAGGCAGTCTTTCAGTGCCGCTATTCAGGGAAACCCACCTCTACCAAGAGCTCTTCCATCTCTACCATCACACATCTCACCACCCCCAGCAAGAACTCTGTCTCAGGTCAGTGTGTGTGTGTGTGTGTGTGTGTTTAAATGTATCGTCCAGGGGTGCACACTTGTCACTTTTTGGCGAAAAGTTTTGAATCCAAAATAGGTAATTTGTTTGATTCATGTACATCCAATTAGATTGTATATATTTGGGGAGGATAGGGGGCTCTGGTTCTTTGAGGACAGATTCATTGGGAATTAAACGAGATCCATGGCTGTTTCTCAATATGTGTTCTTTTTTGTTCTTATATTTTCGGTTTTACCAAGGATGCATCCAGTGGTGACTTGTGTGTAAACTTGTCAGCAGAATATCCCAGAATGCATTTTGAATCAACAAGCGGCAATGGCAGTCAAGAAAACACATAACAAAACTAGCTTTTCGACATACTACTGTTATTGTGTCACGAAATGCTGTTTTAAGAGTTTTTTTAAGCGATAATATGTTTTAACTTCAAATCTGTGGTAAATTTATCAAGATTGAGTCTAGTTTAAAATATGCTACAATGATTTCATAGATGTGTGGTCCAGCTAACAGAACGGGACAGCCATGATACCTCGCCGGCTATCAAGCGTTCAAAGGCGTATACAATTTTGCCCTGATAATACCGGTACCAGTGTTGTCTTTCCTGAGCCCAATGTATAGCATCTCAATCTAGATCTATCACAAGGTGCTGTACAGAAAAAAAAGGTGGGTTTTGAGAAGAGATTTAAAAACAGACAGTGAAGAAGCCTGTCTAATGGGCAGAGGTAAGTCATTACATATTTTTGGAGCTGCCACAGCAAAGGCACGGTCCACCTTAAAGCTTCCGCTTAGTTTTAGGGACACTCAGGAGGAGTTGATCAGCTGACCTGAGTGAACGGGCCGGTGTGTAGGGGTGAAGCAGCTCGGACAGGTAGGGAGGGGCAAAACCATTAAGGGATTTAAAAACAAATGATTTAATTTTAAAATTGATCCTAAAATATACAGGCAGCCAGTGGAGTGAAGCTAAAATGGGGGTAATGTGCTCATAGTTACGTGTTCCAGTTAAAAGACGTGCCGCAGTGTTTTGCACCATCTGGAGACGAGCAACAGATGAGGCACTGATGCCTACATATAAGGCGTTACAGTAATCCAACTGAGTGGTCACAAATGCATGGATTACTGTTTAAAAATGCTGTCTATTAAGAATTGGCTTTATTTTAGCCAGCTGCCGTAGTTGGAAAAAGTTTGTTTTAACCACTGCACCAATCTGTTTATAGCTTAATATCTGAGTCAATTTTAAGCCCTAAGTTGCTAATGGTTGGCTTGACATATTGAGCCAAGGAACCCAGATCGACAAGGGGGGTTCCAGTGGTGATACCAAAAACCATTACTTCTGTTTTTTTTTTTTCATTAAAACTTAAAAAGTGAAAATCCATCCAGGCCTTTATGTCATCAAGACATTCGAGCAGTGATCTGAGAGAGTCCTTCTTTTTGAGGGGCACATAGATCTGGCTGTCGTCAGCATAACAGTGAACTAAAATGCCATGCTTCCTAAGTATGGAACCAAGCGGGAGCAGATAGAGAGAGAAGAGAAGAGAGCCTAAAACTGAGCCCTGTGAGACCCCACAAGAGAGAGGAGCAGAGGAGGACACCGAGTCACCACAGCTGACACAGAAAGTGCAACCTTTCAAATAGTACCTGAACCAGTTAAGTGCTATGCCCTTGATGCCCACCCACTGCTCCAAACGAGAAATCAGTATTTCATGGTCCACCGTGTCAAATGCAGCAGTTAAATCAAAAAGCACCAAAACAACACAATCACCGGAGTCAGTAACTAAAAGTATATAATTAAACACTTTCCGTTTTAATGATGGAGAAGAAGAGAAGAGCCGTTTCGGTGCTGTGCAGTCTTAAACCCAGATTGGAAAACTTTGAGAGTGTTGTGCTCTTCCAAAAAGGCCATTAATTTACTGTAAACAATCTTTTCCAATATTTTAGATTGGAAAGTTAGTTTAGATATTGGCCTGAAATTTGCTAGATCTGCAGGATCGAGTCCAGGTTTTTTAGAGGTTGGACTACTGTGTGTTTAAATTTCCAGGGACCACACCAGAGGAAAGGCTACTATTAACAACTGCAAGAACAGATGGACATATAGCAGGGAAAACATCCTTAAATAGCCGAGGAGGGTGTCATTTGGAGAACCTGATGGCTTCAAGTGACCAACAATTCATGGAGATGCATGCACATTTAGCAACATATTTTGCTAAAGCCAGCTTTGGCTTTAAATGCGCTCTATGTATAAAATTACAATATTCTCCAAACCATTAGGGGTCAACATTTCACCATAATATTGTGGTGTCATTAGTTCACCCTCAGGTCTGCTCGTATCGCCAATTTCTCAGTCAATCCGTTTATGTATCCACACATATAGTTACTAATTGTAACAGCGCGGGGTGAGGGTGAATGCAGACAGACGAAACACACACTGTAGTCCTACATCCACACATATAGTTACTAATTGTAACAGCGCGGGGTGAGGGTGAATGCAGACAGACGAAACACACAATGTAGTCCTACAAAAACAGGCGAGCCACTGCTCGGCGTTTAGTAAGACTCAACAATACACAGGGAATACTCGGAACAAAGTAAAGCACAGTCGCATGAAAAAAAACGGCAAACGCAAACAATAACCCACAAACTGCGAGGCAAACCCGGTAAAGGGATTCAGCTGATACCATCAAGGCAAGAAAAGCACAATTCAACTAAACAGCTGAACCACTGAGAGCCAACAACAATGCTATTTTATAATATCCTCATGCCATATGAACAAGAAAACCTCCAGTCAGCCAGCCAAACAATATCAAAGCCATATGGAACGGCATAGGCTATGGTTTGCAGGCAAGTCTAATGCGTCCGAGGCAGCGACCGCAAACCAGGCAACAGGAAACACAAAAAACAGGGCAGTGTTTAGTTACTGGTAGGCCCCGATCACACAGAGATGTGTCGCTAGAAACTCGTTGCCAGCAAAACCATTATGGTATGACGCGCCTGGCACGTGCGCTTCTCTTGCACGCTGCTCATAGTCACACAGAGATTGCTGCCTGGGCCAACCCAGACAGCAATCTCTGTGTGATCGGGGCTGAAGGCAAACCGAGAGAAAACAGACAGAAAACAGTCGCAGCATGGCAAAATAATAAACTACAAAGGAACTCATGATAATATCTAACCTAAATTATCTACCCCCACATAACTGTAAACAATCAATCAGTCTGGTGTGCTTGGGACACTCACTGGCGAGACAAACGGCTTTGTATTGTCCAATGAGATCATTATGCCATATTTGCAATAATAGCAGTTTACTCACCAGTCCAGAAACTTTAGTCAGCATCAGGCATAATCCATTTACGTATGGTACTCCTTCTGATTAATCCGGTAGAAAGAAATTCACTCCAGTGCATTTGCGCATGCAACGGGCTGTAACTACGTCTTGTATAAACAGTAGGCTATAGTTTCACTAGAACAATGTTGGCGTAATTAACAGATTCATCTACAATGTTTTTTATAGCCTATATCCGTCATTGAGTATATGAGCCTATAGGCTTATTCACTCAGATCTACTTCACTTACAATCCGTGCTCGTTTACAAATACTTTTCTATGAACTGATTCCAATGCACAATATTTTTTGTGTGCAGATTTTCATTTAGCAGGCAGTAGATATCAGGCACCATCAGGGCACGATTCTATGCGCACACAAGTTTCTTCTTCTTCTGTTGTTTACTACCTGTAAAATAGTGACTCGCCTTGCCCCTTGAGGTACAAAGTGGTATTACGAGGTTACGGGATGGAATAATCTGTTAATTTCAGAAAATATCTCTACAACACAGTACATAGAGGAATTTGACATATAATCAAAACTGATATTTCTTATACCTCTTTTGAACATTTTGATTTGTTTTTTTTATAGTTTAAACTAGGGATGTCACGAGAACCGATACTTCGGTACCAAGTTGATGCCAAAATTTTGAAAACATGACGGTACTCGTTTTTGTACAGTACCGTAGGTACCGGAAATCATACGTGGGCACATACGGTACCATGAAAGTGCGCCGCCTCCACTCGTCAAAAAGAAAAACAGCCTTGAAGCGATATTTGTGTTGCAAACATTCACGTGTTTATGCTGTAATTTACTACAATGCATTTTAACCGATGGTATCGAAATGAGTATTGAGAACAGTGGAATTTCACTGGTATTGGTATCGACTACTAAATTTCTGGTATCGTGACATCCCTAGTTTAAACTAAACATATTACACATATCACCTTTAATAGCAAACTGACTAATTCTTTTTTTAAATCAATACCTTTGTTTTATTAACGAGGGCCAATGATTCTAGAGACCAGCGTTTGAATCCCACTCTGCTCCTGATTTGTACTGTATGTTTCCCAAATTGTAATCCTGATGCCAATTTGTGTCAAATAGAGCGTAAATTTAGTATGCTTAGAACTAACTAGTTAGTATAAGCTGTACAATAAAGGTTCTCCTTGGTTTACAAACAAGGAATGATGCCCTGAGGTTATGAATTGTTAATAATTATGAAAGTCACGAGACTCTATAATTTATAAATAAAAGTATTAAAAGGTAGCGATAGTAATATAATACAGTTTTCATCAAATTCAATATCTCCTTGTGTCTGCTATGAAAAAAAGTATTATCTTTTGCACAGCCTGCTTCTAGTGGTGCAGACCGCACACAACAGCAATATCCTGGCCTTCGCAATGACTTTCCTATGTGTGGGGTGAAGCTTCTGAGTGAGCACTCTATGGTATTGTAGGGAGAGGTGTTTTTGTTTTGATCGAGTTAAAATATCAACAACCTTTCTCTAGAATGACTGACTATACCTTTAAAGTGAGACAATTCGATGTATATTGGTTGAATCCACTACTGTTTTCTCTCTACTGTGTGACAGACTCCTATTCAGACAGCGATAGTGTGACCAGTCCCCCCACTAGAGAAGAGGACCCACATCTTATCAGAGATCCCACACCCGGCTGGATGTCCCCTCAAGTACCCCCTGTTGACTCAGAGCAGAGGCTTTTTCAGAGCGTCATGTTGGCTGTCCAGCGGTGGTTCAGTTTCTGCGGCTGGCCAAACGGAACGCGCCCTATTGTCATTCCGCACACACTCAGAAGGTACCCGCTGACTGACCTCTCTATAACCATAAAAATGTGTTGTTCATTTCAACATGGGGAGCTTGCATTGTGGGTATTTATTGGACACTTTATTTCCCCAACAGGGTAGCGGCAAAGGTTAATAGGGGCATTTCAACTGGCTGCAATTACCGTATTGTCCCTAGTAAAGACACCAGGTGTGCATCTTTCTATGGATCTCTATTGATTGATTGGATTTCCATCCAACAAGTTGTGGACCTCGCTGTGGGTAACGTGCTGTGATTCTTTCACTATAGGTCAGTGCTGCACATGCTACACCACTTAAGCGGCACAGAGCTTCCTGGTTTCCCCAGTTGCCAATCCGTTTCCGAAGAGTTAGAGCAACGCACCGATCAGATGCTCCGGCAGCATGAGGCCATGCTTACCTTCCTCAGGTACGGACTCACTTGAACACTCACCATTAACAGTAGCGGCTGCTATTCACATCTGACCAATAGTAGGAACTGTAATCCTGAAAGCACTAGGGTTGATGTGTGTGTTCCTATTGGCTGTCTAGAGTCCAGGGAGCCTCCTTATGTCACATCAGGCCAGAGTATCTGCTGGACCTGCCAGAGTTCACACACTTCTGCTCCTCACAGGTGCACACACACACACACACATGCACGCGCACACACACACACACACACGCACACACACACACACACAGACACACACACACGCGCAGTCTTCCCGTTCATGTGATTGGCTTGCTGCGTCCTGTGATGCCGTGCATCTGTGTTCAGGTGAAGGAGGAAGACGCCGTGCCTGACTCCAGTGGGGTAGACTTTGAATCTCTCAGCACACGATCCTGGATGGATGTTCTGCTCCAGATATTCAAGGTGAACATGATCTCTTTGTACAGTAGACTGGCTGGCACTGTGACTGTTAAGGCCACCGCCCACTGAAGGCTTCGACGCGCGTCAAAAGAGTTTTAGGACTAGTTCTTTTTAATGGGGCAATGCCCATTGGCAGCGTCTGATGCACGGCGTCGCCAAGGTTTAGAACGTGGTTCTATTTCTTGGGTGTCAAGCTATAAACATGCATTGAATATCTGCAGGTTTCTGAGCTCCTCCGTCAATTTGACTTTCGAACGTTGCATTCCTTGACGCACTGCCGAACGACAACGCCAGCAGGCGGCGGCCTTTAGGAATCAATACATACTGTACACCTTATGTGAATGCACAACAGGGATTTGCTCAAAAGATGTTCTTTGTCAACACTCTCTGGGGACACAAGGCAACATCAAACCCTCCTGTGTGTGCGTGCGTGTGTGTGTGTGCGTGCATGCCTCCAGGTGCTGGTGTTGAGGCGTGTTTCGGAGGCTGTGCCAGCCACCACTGTCAGCCAGCGGGCTGCAGATGAGCTCTTGACCGTTGCCTCACCGACAGTGAGTAACATCTACTCTTTGTGGGAGCTACGCTTGCTAGCCTGGCTCAACACCCACTACACGGACATGAGGTGTAAAGTCTGGGGCACAGGTAAGACACACGCGCACACACACACACGCACAGCGTTTATCATTTACATTTACGGCATTTGGCAGACGCTTTTATCCAAAGCGACTTACATGTAGTACATTTGTCAATAGTTGGACAGGTCATATACCAGCAATTATAAGCAAACCATATTCTAAATAGAACAAATGCAGCATACCTGTTACCACATAATCAACCATATAAAACGCAATAGGTAATGGCCAAGCTAATAAAGTGCATACAATTTGTTTTACTTTTTTTTTAATAAATAGTGAGACTTAAGAGCATGAGAAGTTAAAAAGGGGATTTAAAGATGACACTCTAAGATAGGAGAGAGTGCTAAGAGGTGGCGAGGTCGCTTGTCAAGGTACCAAGGTAGATTGTGAAGAGATGTGTCTTGAGTCTCTTACGGAAGATGGGTAGTGTTTCCGCAGTTCTTACTGTTGCTTAAACCTCGTTCCACCATTGTGGTACCAAGACGGAGAAAAGGCGAGACTTTGATGAGCGAGTCTTGAGGCCTCGCAACGGTGACATTGCCAACCAGCCAGCCGAGGTGGTAAAACGAAATTCTCTTTTTTGGGGCCTGGAACCGGACCATTGCTTGGAGGTAGTTTGGGGCCATTCTATGTACCGTCTTGTATGCTAGCACCAATGCCATTGGATGCGAGCTGCAATGGGGAGCCAGTGTAGTTCTCGGAAGAGGAGGGTTACATGGGAGAACTTGGGCTGGTAGAGCATGCGGGTAGTCCGGTTAGCAGCGAGTTGCAGTAGTCCAGGCGGGAGATCACTAGGACTTGGACCAGTTGTGCCTTATTCTTCTGATGTTGTAAAGTGAGAATCTGCAGGCGCAAGCTGTAGCGGTGATGTTTGCTGCGCATGATAGTTGGTTGTCCAGGATGACTCCGACGACATCAACGTTGAATTTGACCCAAGCCATTCATAACTGGAGAATAAATAATCACTGTGTTTTTTGCACTGAATGTAGCTAAATATTTTGAACGAGTGAATGTGGATAGGTTTTAAGCTTACATCTTTTAAATAACTAGTAATTCCTTTTGTTTACCGTTAAAGTATGCTGTTAAAGCTGATGGTTTATTATATCTATTTGTGTTTCAAAGTGGAATAAGACCTTGCTGAATAATGTCCTCTCAAAATATTCATAACACGTATTTTGATTAGCTACACTCCATCAACCCGGTCTTCTCCTTTCTTCCGCAGGTGAAGTCCCAGCAGGCCGCTGGGTGGTGAACTTTGACCTAGACTTGGCAGACGGACTGGTGTTGGCTGCTCTGCTGGCTTCCTACTGCCCTTACCTGGTGTGTGTGTGTGTGTGTGTGTGTGTGTGTGTGTGTGTGTGTGTGTCCGTCCAGGGTTGATGAGGGTCAGTGCTAAAGCTCTGTAAGTGGCACTGTGATTTATTTGATGAAAAGGTAATTAGCTCTACGCAGGAATAGAGGAGTCAAGTGTGTGCGTGCGTGCGTGCACGCTTTGTGCTTTTGAGTAAAGATTTACTCAACAGTTTCAGCATCCTTTAAGCTAAACACTTTGAACATATTTAATACTGCAATATATGTACAACATGATATAAAGAACATGATTATCGAAAGTGCCATATGTCTCCAGCTCCTCCCCTGTCACGGTCTGTCAAGGAGCCGGAGTCAGATGCAGGGAAAATAATAAATGTTTCTTTATTTACCTTGGCACATAGAGCCATAAGGTCTGTCTTTACAGGATCAGTACTATTAAATAAATGCTACTGTGTCACTACAGCCAGCGTGACAAAGAATCAATAACCCACAACCCCTTCCTAACCAACAGACATCCATATACATAACTATTTAGCAAACACAAAACAGGTGCATCGGGAAGGTGTTGAGAAAGATACGGGGGGCGGTGGCTTCAGAAAGCCGATGACGCCGAGCGCCGGAGCTCAGACGCTCCAGCAGGGGGAGCCGCAGGGCAGTAGTTTGTGACAGTACCCCGACCCCCCCCCCCTTGACGCGCAGCTCCCGTGGCGCCCCGAGGACGACCTCGAGAATGTGGCACTGGGCGATCCGGCCGGCGCTGATGGAAGTCCCGCAGGAGGTCTGGGTTCAAGGCATCACGAGCCGGGACCCAGTTCTGTTCCTCCGGGCCGTACCCCAATCCACAAGGTCCTGGAGGCCGCCCCGCCGTCGCCACGAATCCAAAATGGCCCTGACAGTGTAGGTCAGTCCTTCATCGGACACCACAGACGGAGGGGGGGCCTCCAGCACCCTGACCTCATGGAGGAGGCCTTCCACCGCCGGCCTGAGGAGGGACACGTGGACAGAAGGATGCGCACGCATGTTAACCGGTAACTGCAACGTGTACATTACCTCATTTACCTTCCTCAGGACCTTATAAGGCCCCACAAACCACAGGCCCAGCAGCGTCTGTCTGCTTGGCGCTTGTGACGGTCTGTAGAATGCTGGAGGTGTAGACGGGCGGCATTCCAGGTCTCCTCTGCATTTCTGAACCAGTGGTCCACCGCAGGGTTCTCGGTCTGGCTAGGGTGCCAGGCGGCCAGGTACCCCAAAATACATTGAAACGGTGAGATTCGTCGAGGAGTGGCGCAGCGAGTTCTGGCCTGTCCTGGCAATAGGATCGCAGGAACCTGCCCACCTCCTGGTTCATGCGTTCCACCTGCCCGTTGGCCTCAGGGTGGAACCCGGAGGTGAGACTAACCGTGACCCCTAGCCTCTCCATAAAAGTTCTCCACACTCGAGAGGTAATGTCCTTCGGGATGCCATAGTGCCAGAAGATGTGAGTAAAGACGTAGAGATGCGTAATGATGCAGTTTGCAGGGCCGTGGCAATACCGGCGAGGGGTAGGAAGCGACAAGCCTTCGAGAACTGATCCAACCAGCGACCAAGACCACTGTATTTTTAAATGTGACCAAGGCCGCTGTGGAACCGGTAGAGGCATCAATTTCCCTGCAGGAAGGTGCTTCGGTGCTTTACTCCGGGCACATACCGAGCAGGAGGAGACGTACACCCTCACGTCCCTAGCTAATGTAGGCCACCAATACATGTCCCTCACGCAGCTGATCGTGCGGCCGATGCCTGGATGACAGGAGGAGGGGTTTGTATGCGAGATCCCACACAATCGGAGCCACAATACAGGCCTTGGGCAGAATGGGAACATCTTCCACCACCCTCTCCCCATATCATACTGGCGCGTCGGCCTTCACGTTCTTACTGCCTGGGATGTACGACAGTGTGAAAGTGAACCTGGCTAGGAACATGGACCACCTTGCCTGGCGGGGGTTCAGTCTCCTTGCAGCTCGCATGTACTCCAGGTTACGGTGGTCAGTCAGAACGAGAAAAGGGTGCCTAGCCCCCTCGAGCTAGTGCCTCCATGCCATGAGAGCTTTGATGACAGCCAACAGCTAACAATCTACTAAATCATAATTACGTTCAGCGGATGTTAGATTTTTGGAGAAAAAGGCGCAGGGACGGAGCTTAGCGGGGTTACCTGAACGTTGTGATAGAACCGCCCCTACTCCGGTCTCAGATGAGTCTACTTCGACCACAAACGCCAACGACGGATCAGGGTGGGCTAGCATCGGGGTAGACACATGTCCCTGAATATCCCATACATTAATTCCTGAAAGACTGATGGGGCATTCATAAGACCGTACGGCATGATCATGTATTCGTAATGGCCGGTCGTAGTGCTAAATGCTGTCTTATGTTTGTCCCCCTCTCGGATACGCACGAGATTGTAGGCACTTCGAAGGTCCCATTTCATAAACAAGATCGCACCATGCATAGATTCCACCACGGAAGCGATGAGAGGGAGCATGTACGTGTAGCGCACAGTGATTTTGTTAAGTGGGCAATAATGCATGGGCGCAGACCACCGTCTTTCTCCTTCATGAAAAAGAAACCTGAAGATGCAGGTGAAGAAGATGGACGTATGAACCCCTGCCGCAGGGATTCCAAGATGTATGTTTCCATAGCCTCGGTCTCCGCTTGTGACAGGGGATACACATGACCCCTGGGCAGTACGGATCCCGGTAAGAGGTCAATGGCACAATCCCAGGATCGATGGGGTGGTAATTTAGTGGCCTTTAATTTTGAGAAGGCCAGCATATTCAATAGGAATGGGAACATCAGAGGCACTGTTTGGAAATTCCACCGTGGTGGCCCTTAGCGAAACCAGAATACACCTACCCAGACACTCATGCGACCATCCCTCAATGGACCTACTGGGCCAAGATACACATGGATTATGCACCGATAACCAGGGAAGCCCTAATGCCACGTGACAGGAGGGTGTGTCTATCACAAAAAAGGAAATCTGTTCAGTGTGGGTAGGTTGTGTGGTCATAGTGACCTGAACAGTGGAATAAAGCACCAGACCCGAACCTAAGGGTCTGCTGTACAACACATTAACGGGAATGGGCTGCTTTAGTGGTGTGAGTGGGATACGTAAAGTGCGTGCCAGTGTCCTGTCTTTAAAATGACCCGCTGCTCTTGAATCTATGAGGGCCTTCAGTGGTGTAGAACTAGGGATATGCATTTGTGTAGTGGACAGTGGGGTTGTGGGCTGTACCTGGGTTGATGCATGAGGGCCTGTGTTGCCACTTCCTGGACCCGAAGAGCGCAGGTGGCAATATGCTGCATTGTGCCCCCTTCTGCCACAGACAGTGCGCACAGGTCCCGGTATCTCCCGGGTCCTCCCTTGGCACCTGTATCTCCTAATTCCATGGGCGTTGCCCCGGCTTGTGTAGTGACGGGAACAACCGAGACACCGCCAGTGCGCCCCCGAGCCTGATGGTCCAACCGGATGGTCATGTCCACCAGCTGGTCGAAATCCAATGTTGCATTCCGGCATGCCAACTCCCGCCGGACATCCGCCCGCAAGCTGCATCGTAAATGGTCGATAAGCGCGTGATCATTCCATCCCGACCCCGCAGCCAGAGTGCGGAACTCCAGCATGAATTCCCTCGCCGTCCGGGTGCCCTGTTGCAGATGAAACAGGCGTTCACCCGCATCCCTGTCCGTGAGATCTTCAACTCACACCTCCGGCGGAGCTTCTCTTGTATCCCTGTGGAGGTTGGGGACATTGAACCTGAGTGGGAAATGATCAAAACTTCTAAAGTGTTTCTAAAAAAACGTTCGCCACCTTAGGAGGCGGAAGCGGGGAACCATCCAAGCTGTGTACAGCAAGGATGGGATGCTGTTGACCTCAACTGAGGAGGTAATTGGGCGGTGGAAGGAACACTTTGAGGAACTCCTGAATCCGACTGACACACGCTCTGTGATAGAGACTGAGCTGGAGGCTGATGGGGGATCATCATCACTTTCTCTGGGGGAGGTCATTGAGGTAGTCAAACAACTCACCTGTAATCATTTTTCAAGGTGTGTGTGTGTGTGTGTGTGTGTGTGTGTGTGTGTAATATACTGTATATATATTATATTATTATCTATGTCATGGCAGAGAGAAAGTCTGTCTCAGTCATCCCAACTTTATGGTCTATATTTTCCCTTGTCAGATTTGCAGTCACTTTGCCAGAATGTACACTAGACGCACCAGTCTGGAACAGAATCTTCACAATAACATTGTGCTGGTCAATGCCCTGAACTCACTGGCTCTCAACATTGATGTACAGGTACTTTCCCATATTACCTATACAAATATAGAAGCAATACAACTGGCCTTAGTAGTACATAGTACAAGTACAATATCTGCCATTTCTTTTCTCAGAAAAGGAATAGACTGAGTTTCAAAAACAAGTGCATTTTGAGACTATAATTAACCCTACAAATGCCGATTCTCCAGAAACGCAACACATCTAAAGAAGGCCAGTTTTAACAGTTTTTGGTTTTCAGCTGTGCCAACATAATTGCAAAAGGGTTTTCTAATGACATGTTTTCATTTTTAAAAATATAAACATGAGTTAGCTAAAACAACATGGCATTGGAACACAGGAGTGATGGTTGCTGAAAATGTATGCCTATATATTCCATAATAAATCTGCCGTGGACAAAATAAATAGTTTTCTTTCAAAAACAAGAACATTTCTAAGTGATCACAAATATTTGATGGATTGCATTTATATAGCCTTTTCCCAACCTACGAGCCAGTCAAAGCGCTGTAAAGGATTGCCACACATTCACATACTGATGGTGGTGTCAGCCATGCAAGGCACCATCCAACCACCGGGAGCAGTCAGGGTTAGGTGTCTTGCTCAAGGACCTCCACACTCAAGGCCGTTGCACACTGCACGCGGAATCTGACACGAAACGTATCCGCTTTGGATCCTCTACCAATAATAATCAATTAGTCAGTGAGCCTTTTCACATGTAGCAGAAATTGCTCGGAGCTACAGAAGGGTTTTTTTTCCCGCTGGGAGTCTATTTTATCCGCCTCGTGTTTTTGAAGCGCTTTTACATAGAGGGCAATGGAAATACGTCGTAGAAGCAGGTGAAACACTACAAATATGAATTTAAAAGAAAACCGTGCTTGTTTCTTTGCCACACCCCCATGCCTACAATTTCCTCAGACAGTTGTTAAACGTCCTAAAAATATAACTTTGTTGCCTGAATTGTTATCATAATATGTTAAACTGCAAGCATACTATCGTGTTCATACTGCACAATCCATGCAGTGCAATGAGGATCATAACCAACTGACAGAGTGCTGGTGGGCGGAGGGCAGTGTGCAAAGTATAGCGGAGAAACAGTCGTGAAAACGCGTGCGCTTCAGCTCCGGATCAGCGCCGCATCGTGCAGTGTGCAACGGGCTTTAGCCAGGAGGCAACAGAGCTGTGAGCAGTGATACTGTGATCACCTTCTCTGTGTCAGCCCACAGACCTGTGTTATCCTACCCCGGTGCAGATGTTGTTGTTGTGTGTTCACCTGTATGAGAGACTGCCTCACTATATCCCAACCTGCACCATCACACTGTCTGGAGGCCTGCACGACACCTTCAGAAAGCAGGTAACACACACGCACACACAGACACATTGTGAACATATTGGTCTTAAAGGCAGGGTCAGTCCTTCTCAAGAACGCTTGCTACCTTCGAGCTATATGTGAGCAGCACTGTCTCACACATTAAAATGTTTGGCTTTGTTGTTGTGAGCGATGTTCGCCACTTTGATTATGTTACTGTTTACGGAGCCAGGTCTATGTACCAGATATTTTTTTCAACACTCACAGAAAACAGTAAACTATCGTAATGTGAGGAGATATATGTTGAATTTGGCAAAACGTGCATTATCTTACAAATAGCTTGCAATAGCTGACTATACCTTTAAGTGAATTAACATGCATGGCCTGTAAATGAAATTCATGAACATTACCAGGGCTGCGCATAATTGTGTAGATAAACCCGTCCTGCTGTGATAACACCCACATTACACACTCACAAACAGGTCCACATACACATAAACCCACATCAGCAGGATTATTGGCGCCAGTGCGCGTGCACACGCACTAACAGGATTACACCCAGCAACAGTTTGCTTAGTGAGGCTAAGCCACATGCTTCTGTACAGAGATGTTTATGCTCCAAACATCGACAGCAGCTGTCAAGACCACGTGTGTGTGTGTGTGTGTGTGTGTGTGTGTGTGTGTGTGTGTGTGTACTGTAGGTGTGTGTGAAAAGCCTCTCCTCTAAGTCTATCAAATACCAGGCTGTCGTCTTCGGAAAGGATGCCCACCTGTTCTCCTTCCCCAATGGACCTGCTGTCACCATCCGCCCCAAGTATGATTCTTCATAGTGTGTGTGTGTTCTTGTATTATAGAGTAGTCTATTTGCTAGTGATGTGCCTCCACAGGAGCCAAGATGAAACAGGCACAGAGCTGACAGTGCAGTATAACTGCTTCTTCCTTCGGCCCACGGAGGCGGTCCTTATACTCCTGTCCACTTCTGCTACTGGCCCACGGGGAGATACTCTTGCCTTTACCCTGCAAACCCGCATCAATAAAATCACTCCTTCTGTGAGTACACTGACAGACTGGCTGACAGACTGGCAGTGAGTGGTTGACTGGAGCTACCTTACCCTCAATATACTTTAGGTTGACAGAATTACATTGAATGACAGGAATGACTAACTGACTCTGCTAACCAAATGTAACTTTGTCTCCAAGATCCAATTGTAAAAAAATTCTAACATCTAAAAATATCTTATTGCTGTCTCTGTAGAAAGTCATTAAATGTAAATCTCCATGCTACCAGCTGAAACAGCTCCATCTCCCCTTAACCAACGCTTTCGTCAAAGAAGCCAACTTCAGGTTTGTCTTTCTCTGTGCACAGTTGGGGTTCCTGTGGGTGCTATAACTCAATTGCAACAATTAAAATGAGAAGAGACAGAGAGCTAGAAAAGAATTACGTTAATTATTTTGTAAAGCAAATTCCAACATGTGTTTGGAAACATTATATATGCTAGTAACCTATTCCTGTAGACACGTGAAAACACTGAACTATGTAGTTAAAAGTGTAGTTCAACCATTAAAATTGAGCATATAATAGCATTAGTTAAGGCAGGCCACAAAGTCAAGCCCGGTATAATGGGAGAAGGGCAAGAACCATGCGCAGGATTTCAAACAAAAAGGTACTTTTAATAAATGAAAACAGCAACACTCACCGGGACAATAACTGACAAAGACAAGGTGAAACAGAAAGGCTACATATAGTGTGGACAATCAGGGCAACTCAAACCAGGTGTGGGTAATCACAAGACAAGGGAAAGAGACCAGGATGTGTTCAGGGGTAAACGGAAAACTGGGTAGTGTGGTGGAAGGGTGATGCACGCCATCACCGAACCATTACACCCGGCTATAATCTCAATCATCAGATGATTGCCCAGCTAATATTAATGACCAGACTGCACAGCTGATCACTGCTAAGCATGCTATTGGCCAAACTCATGCAGGGCACCCTATAGCCTTAGCATATACCCATTCTTGGCGCTTTCTCTATGGGTGTAAGAAAATATCGATACACCTGAGTATCGTGATATTATGTTGCGCGATAGTGTATCTATTCTATTTTTACTCAATTTATTTGTAAAAATGTACTATATATAGTATATATATACAAAATATATTAACCTCAAAAGAAAGGAAAGATGCTTGTTACCAGATTTAGCTTTAAGCTTATTTCCATCTGCAGTCTCTGAGCAAGTTTACATGAGTGTATTTAACTATGACAGTTTTCCACAAATTAGAAATCACAATATATCGCCTCGCTTACAGTATCCCATTATATCGCAGTATATCGAATCGTGGCCCCTGTATACGTATCGTATCGCCAGATTCTTGCCAATACACAGCCCTATACCTCCTCCCCCTAACACCATGAGGACATAAAAGTGTATTAGGTTGAAATCAGCGTTAGTGATGGCGAGTTATTGCTATTTTTTGTTGTGACCCAGACACCTTTCTGGAAATCGTGACAATCCCAGGCACAGCAATAATCCATAGACTGCAATAAGGCTTAAATAGGCCTTTTTCACATAAACATGGCGTCTTTTCTGGTCAACGCCACGGTTGTGTGTCTTTACTTCCGGTCAGCTATCTTGTCCATTACTTGTGAATAGACAATTCACTATTCACAACAGTATGTTTTTTAGGCACAAACAACATACAAAAACTGCAATATTTAATCTTTTACAAATTAATTTGCTAGTTAGAGTCCATTATTTATCTTATTGTTTATTTAGTCCACACAGGATTGAAGGTGCATTTGCAAGCTGGATGCATACCCACCACTGGGGTTAGGACATACACATTTTTGTAATTGATTTAAATCATACAGATTATTTAATTTTAGTTTAACTAACCTATAGCCTACAATACAGTCTGGTCTTCTGTGTGGCATGCAAACCTCTGCCCGGTCCTGCATCACTCCGATTCAACACGGATTATTAGTATGGGAACCAGTTAAACTAGCAAGAGGCTAAAACCAGCTAATGTCTGTCACACTAGGTGTCGGGAAGTAGGTTTACTGAGACATTACTTTGGGTTTTTTCAGTGCACAACCGCTTGCCCCATTACGATACCTAGGTTACTTCCTTTAAGGCTTACTATTTATAGCACCCTGCTCGTAACGGCGCTGGTCTAATAACTAGGTATAGGCTACAAAAAGAATATGCACAACCAAAATTACCAACATGAATAAATATTAAATTATAATGACAAATAAACGTTTGCTAATTTCATCTTTATTGAAGTGCATTTACAAGCTATTAGAGTAGGTGATCTAACACATTTCCGATCTCTTAGTAGTTAGCTCTACTGTGGCTACTAGTTAGCTGTCATTACAATAATAAAGTAAATATAAATTCTTGTTGAGCACATATTGTTTTGCTGTATATGTCCACAGTTTCAGTAACCTATTACAGCCTGTATTTCATCAGATTTTCAATTTCGTCAGATTTCAAATCTTGAAAATATCAGAGAGACGGTCCTATATTCTCCATAGGAATTCTGGCTAACCGGAAGTACCCTTACCCTAGACCCCTATTCAAAATGGCAGCGTGAAAAAGGCCTATTATTCCAGTATCTTTCCGTGTTTCTTCAAGCAGTTCAAATTATTGCAAAGGCTATTACTCCTCCCCCTTGTTTTCTCGATCGTTCTTGTATTGCGCTTTCATTGGCTGTAGGCTGTCCCTGCTGTCACAACACCGTTCATACTACAGGATTTAGACTCCCTGACAGGTCCAGATATTTAACCTGCTAAATATCCAGTAAGGCCTTGCATCGCATCGCCGACATGTCGCCGACATTCTCAGCTCGCGTTGTAAGCAATTCACACTACATGATCGTTGCTCACGGGAGCGAGCTGTGATTCCCCTCTGAGCTGGCGCTTTTGTCTGCGAGCTCAAAAAACTCGCTGAAAACTGGGCTAGAATCGTGTAGTGTGACACTGGCATAAGTATGCTGACAAACATGCTGCAGTCTTACTATCAATAGTAACCACGACAGACATAAATCAAATCTAAACTTCACGTCACTGGCTCGTAACACTGCAGCTCCGCTGGCGTTACATTAAGCCTTTATCAGAGCAAAACAGACTCCTATATGCGTGACAGACAACCTAATATACAAAACAAGCTGGTCTTACTGTTAATCTATCTACTCTTTGTAGATCTTCTACAGCTTTCCAGATAGCTTCCTTCTTCCTTCCAGCTTCGAAGCAAATATCTCAATATGTCAACTCTTTCAATGAGACATACAAAGACAATTTGTGGAACAATGGTTCTGAAATATCACAGACCGAAATGCCTGCAACACACTACTACCTAGTAATAACCTAATAACACAGCAGGGTAAGTACATTATTGACTGTTAGTATATTTGACTTTAAGCTAATATTTATGACTCCTGTAGCTTTTGTTATTTAATGTTTTAGCCCCTTGTTAGCAAAACTAAATTATCCTGTTTTTACACGTGACCCCACCCTATCCACACAGCTGCATGGAAGCAAATGGAGAATTCAAACAAAAGCAAAACAAAGGGAAAATAATCGTTAATTAATTGTAATTGAGGTCAAATGTTAAATTTATCGTGATTTTAGATAATATAGTCCAGCCCTACTTTTTAGATACACTAAAAGTTGTTAAATCACAAATGTTCACCCTTAAACACGTTATGTAACAGGTTGGAAACATGCAGTGCAGCACGAACTGGTTGCAACGCGCACAGCCAACGCTTTGCTCGGCGCAGCGCAAAGCCATTGTTTATCAGTGAAAAATAATGGGTTTCAGAATGCGACACATGTCAGACACAGGGTTGTTTGTCCATGCTCACCTCTGCCTCTGTACTGGGTTGCCAGGTATGACACATATCCCACACAGAAACAAAACACCAATTTGATTTTGTATAACTATGAAATCATAAGAATAATGCGAGAATATATGCTCGGTCAGTCGCAAGCACAGCGAGAGAAAGGGTTAAAAATAGGGATACTCCCGCAAATATCGGCAGTGTTGACAAATGCAGTGCCTCGTTCCATCTGGCCGATTGCGACTGTCCGAGGTTATCAATAGGCTTCTCAAAGACAAGTACATCAGGACATTTATGTGTTGCTTGCCAACAATTGCGATACTATTTGTGATGGCAAAGCCAAAGAAATTATTAAGTAAACAAACAGATCATCCTGTTGTTGCTTACTACTTTATGCCTATTAACAAATATATAGCGCATGTCGAACTGTTGCACGGATGTTTACTGTACAGTTGTCTATATCATCGGCACCTGCCACCAATGTTACACGGAATCACAGCCGTGACCAGTAGTTTGTACCTGTTATTGTTCCTTTATGGGCTGCGACAACCCTTCCAAGCAGCAAAAATTAGCCGGACACGATAGTAGCCGCACGTCTTCATTGAAGATATTAGCCGCACTTCTTCATTAAAGAAAAAAATACAGGCGATTCCATTCCCTGCTCCTGCTGCAGCACAAAGTGATAACAATATCACGTGGCTGGTGGTCACCCTTGCGATTTAGCTCCAATTTCTCCTGCAAACTAAAAGTTTCTAATCTGTTCTCAAGTTTAAAATCCACTTATCCACTTATGTTATTATGTTTTGGATTTAATGGTGTTCGTCACTCTAGTTTTCGCGCCAAACAGACAACATACCCAATCAAATTTGAAATATGAGATGACGCTGTGAGTGTGGAAAATATTTTTAATCCCCAGAACCATCAAATTCGTGTGGTAGACATTGAGCACTCTGAGCATGCGCATAACACCTGCATACACAATGCATGTTTAACAGGAGGGCGAACAGGTCTGTAGAGGATGCTGTATTCCTTTGTCTTCACTCAGTCATGCAGCACCTAGAGAGGCTCGACAGCTACGCACGAGTCCTATTTGTTGACTTCCGTTCAGCTTTTAATAACATACTACCAAACAAACTCTTTGATAAATTAAGGCAACTTGGCATTAACCAATCTCTTTGCCACTGGATTTTTAACTTCTTGTACCATAGGACGCAAGTGGTCAAAATTAATAACCGGCATTCTAAGAAGCGGCAAATAAACACTGGCCCCCCAAAGCTGTGTACTCTCACTTCTGCTGTATTCGCTGTATACAAACGATTGCATTTCAACCTGCACATCAGTGAAACTGCTTAAGTTTGCTGATGATTCAACAGTGGTTGGGCTGATCTCATCAGGCAATGAATCAGCCTACAGAAATGAGGTTTTGTCCTTGGTGGATTGGTGTCATCTTTACAACCTTGAGCTGAACATCTCTAAGACGAAAGAGTTGATTGTAGACTTTCGTAAGAACAGAAAGGCTCCCTTGCCATTGATCATAAATGAGATAGAGGTGGATAGGGTGGATCATTTTAAGTTTCTGGGTACAACAATCTCCTCATCACTGAAATGGGATGACAATGTGCTTTGTATCATCAAAAAAGCCTACCAGATACAATTGTTCTTACGTCAACTCAAAAAGTTTGGTGTCTCTAGAGAGGGATTGCTGCTATTCTACAGAGCTGTGATAGAAAGTGTACTTACCTTTTCTATAACTGTGTGGTACAGCAACTTCACAGCTCAACAGAAGAAGCAGCTTGACAGAATAGTTGACATTGCCTCAAAAACTATCAGTCGTGAACTCACCTCCTTATCAGACATCTATGTGACTCGCATTCAGCACAAGGGCTGGAAGATTTATCAAGACCCTACACACCCGGTTAATCCATTACTAGTGCATCTCCCCTCAGGTAAAAGATTAAGATCCATGAAATCCAAAACGACCTGTTTCCTCAATAGAACCTACAGTAGGACTATACAAACATTAAATGAATCAACCTGAATCAATCCTGCCCCAATCATGCAATGTTTGGCAAAGTGTCCTATAGCACTTACAAACTACTTACAGTAACCTACTGTATTTTGGGGAATGAGTCAGTAGCGGCCTGAGCTTCAGCTGCGCTGCCACTTTTTATGATGTTGTTTATAAAAGATGCAGAGTGCCGCAGACTTTTTTAGTTATTATTTTTCTAACTTATTAATTTTGTAGATAACTATAATGATGTGTGTATGTGTGTGTGTGAAGTGGGGGGGTTGTTTGTACAACCTTAAGGAGGGATAGAGAAGAGTACTTGTGATAAGTGTTTACTGTATGTATATGTGTTGTGTTATTGTTTGTAATGAGCACACTGCAGCAAATTCCTAGCAACTAAGTTGCATGGCAATAAAGTATTGAATCTTGAATCTTGAATCTTGACTCCACCCCGAATTACATCACCGTAGCTGTGGAAACAAGACAGAAATAAAAGAGAACAAATGCAGACAAGCAGCAGGGCAGAAGCAAGAATAACATGAACTAAAATTGCAATTCAAATTATGTAATTCATGAAGATAGGTTAGATTTATATTATAATTCTCTATAATTTGTTTGCAGTTCGTTATGTGGCCACCAGGTTGGGCTATGCCCCTCTTGCCCTTGTAAGAAAAACACGCTGGTCAGAGAAGTCACTCTTAAACGTATTTCGAATCTCTATGTTGTAAACTCTAGGGGCGAGGCCTCTAAATCTAGCATATTTAAGGGGGTGGTATTCAAATGACGATTATTTTGCACTGCCACATTGATCAAACTCATTCTTATGCTTATTTGGCAAGATACGAATGGTTTCATAAATCACAAGTGAATGTTTTTGAGCTCTGTGCTGGTTTCTACAATAGATTGATGAATGAGGGCCAATGTGTGTTACTTGAAAGCACACTTTCAAATAACCATGCCATATAGTAGCCTACCATAGGCATCCTCTTGTTCAAATCAATGTGTGTGCCATCCGACAATAGACTACAGGACAATACAATGGACTTTATGTAGTCAATTCTTCATTCCAAAAGAAAATATATAAACCAAATGTCCAGACAAAAATATTCAATACAGGAAACAACCAAGAGACTCTGACAACAGCAGCAAAGTACCAGCGACAGGCGATATTTAAATGTTATTTTATATACTTTTTTCTTTCATTCAGATTTGGCTGGTTGGTTAATATCATCTTTTTCAGTGACAAACTCAGAACACTTTTTTTATTTCTGCACAATCTTTAGCATTAGCGTTCATGTGTGTTTGATAGGGTGGTGCTTGTAGCGTCCAGGTCCAACCCACTTGAGCTTGACAGAACACAAGAGCGCCTTCTGCAGCAGGTCTCCCCCAAAACCAGGTAACATATGCACACACCCTGCTTTGATTCATATAGCTACAATAGACCTTGCCAGACATACGTCATTTTCTTGGGTTCCTATATAAGGACTGGGTCAGATTTTCTATATTTGAAAAATGAGTTGAGTTTTCAATATTCCTCCCCTACCACAGTCCGCGATTAACTCATGTTGCAAACCGGTTTTGTCAAAGGAACATATTCAAATTTCGAGATCGCTAACTAGTAAGCATTTTGCTACATGCAAGCTAGTGCTCCAGTGCATATATAATAAACCACAGGTGCAGGATCACTTTAACTTTTTAAATTTAGACTCGGAAGTGCCCCCGACTGCGAGCAGTGACGGCGAGGTCTAATATCTTATATCTTTACTGTAACTGTGATAAAACCTTAAAGGAACACTGCCAGTTTGAGGCCCTCCACTGTGTTATTTCACTGAGCAGCCAACACATTATTGTGAGCTGATTATTTAGTGTGCTATGGTGAACATTCCACCACACTGTGCGGGTTCAATGGACTGTACCAGAACACATTCATCCCCACAAAGCACCATAATGTACAAAAATTATGGTGCTTCCTTCAGAAGCGTATTGCATTATCCCAGTGAGTTGGAATAGGTCAATTTCAGGTCTCAGCTTCACAGTGAATGGGGGGGGTGAGAGTCTCTTTCAGTGTGTCTGAGCAAGGCCTTCATCTGTCCTTTAAGTGGCTTGTTGATGGGAGGAGTCTGCAGCAGAACTGGGGTCATTTCTGGTTCTCTCTCCCTCACTATTTCTCCCTACATCTTCCTCCACCCCCCTCTCTTTCTCTCTCAGCCCAATCTCCCAGGAGAGGAATTCTGACAGCAGCTCTGAGGACGAGATAACTGCAATGAGCACTGATTGCAGTCAGTACTATACACACACACACACACACATGTTCTCCCATATCTGCTGAGAATGAGCGACTTACATAGCACTGTATGTGTGTGTGCGTGTGTGTGTGTGTGCAGGGGCGCAGTAGGGGGAAGGGGACGGGGGGGATACATCCCCCCTAGTTTCGTAAAGAACAAAATCATCCCCCCCACTTTTGAGATTTAAATTAAAAATTTAGAATTTTATTTTATTTTTTTAAATATGTCCGATGTAGCATAACTCGAGTTACATTTGTTTATTGGCCTACTTTGATGACCATCATAAGGCTACTAGCATTGGCAAGTCCACTATAGTTCACTATTCAATGCCCCACCCTCCTTGGTTGGTATAGACATGCCTGTAAAGTAAGCTGTTTGCACCTGGCATGTAGGCTAATGGTGTTTGATAACAGTTAGATATATTCCAAAGGAAATAATAGCACATTTTTCAAATAATAGTTCTGAAATATCAGAGAGAAGCAGACAGATCTACAAAATGATTTTGAGAGCTATAGTATCTTATAATTCCACCAGTCTCAATGCACAATCTTGACAATTCATGTGAAAGACAAACATGTAGGCTATAGACTACAGGAACAGCAATATCACAGGGTAGGTCAGCCTACATTGTTGTATTTTAAGATAATGTTTAGTTATGACTTCCTATAGTTTTCATTATCTTGGCGTGCTTTAGACATTTGTTTAGCGCACCAGGATTTGTCTCACATTGATATGGATCTCATAATCGCACAACATGAAACTTTACTGTACCATACAGTAAAGTTAGTTTTCGTCTTGGATCATCAGATTCCATCCCTTTGATGTCCTGTTCTTGTGTTTATGTATCTCCTCTTGCTTTTTTGGCTTCAGAAAGCGAAAAAATAGAACACCCCACTCTTAGACTTTTAAGATGTAAAACCATGTGTAGTCTAAAATGTGCACCATTTCGTAAATTCTCCTAAAAGCTTGACAATTCCCCTGCGCATAACCATGTGTAATGATGTCAAGACAGTTGCGCTGCAGCCATAAATTACGTAAATCTCAAATATTTAAATACATGTGATGGTGCTATTTATAATACGTTTCTGGTGGTGACCTTGTAATGTGTTTCTCCTTCCCGCGAGGGAGCGGGGTTCAAGTCCAGGGTGGGATAGAGTTCACTCTGGTGTTATATTTGGTTTTAATAACTAAAAGCATAGTTGTACAGGCTTAACATTTGAGATATTTCACACTTTCATCCCCCCCACCTAAAAAACATCTCCTGCGCCACTGTGTGTGTCTAGACGGTGAGTTTTTCAGCAAGGTGAGGAGCGTTTGTCTGAAGCCAGGCCAGACAAAGATACTAGAGCTCCAGTACCTCCCCTTACTCTTGGGCACCAAGTATTGCTCTGTGCTGCTGGTCTGTCCACAGGTCGGTGGCTGTGTGAGTGTGTGTGTCTGTATTTGGAGGGCTTTTCACAATATGTGCTGGTAATCATGTGACTGCTCACATCACCGGTACGTGTGTCTGTGTGTGCGTGTGCGTGTGTGTGTGTGTGTGTTCCTGGAGGTTGGAGACATGGTATATCTGGTGAAGGCCACAGCACAGCTGCCTCTGCCCTCTAGTCTCACAGCCAGGCCAGGTCTTCACATTGCAACCCCCCAGGAAGTTTCTGGTAGGAACACTGCTAACAACATCCCATTTCCAGTCAGTGTGTTGGTGGCCACTGCTGTGCTTGTTGGTTACTGTATTATGAACCCTGATTATGACTGACCGCTATAGTCTGTAGGAGGTGGATGAATAAATAAACAGTCATTAGACCAGGCTGATTACTGCTGATGCTGATTTGTGTGTGTGTGTGTTTATCCACTCAAGCAGACTCTGTGTTGAGCATGCACTGCAGGGCCAGGCAGGTGTGCGATGTAGTGGTGTGTGTGCCCGTGGTCAACATGGCACGGGAGCGAGTCCTGGCCACCCTGGGTCCTGAGGAAGGCAAGAGACTAGGCCTTATGTACAGCAGCACTAACATACAGGTACAACAGCACATGTAGTAGAGCTTTCCTTGTCTTCTATGCATAACATTAGATAGATACAATACTACTCCAGTCATGCTGGTTAAGGGCATTAAATATGCATTCAAAATGATATTGACTATTTATAAAAGACAATATGTAAAATATGCTGCTGCACTTGAAAATTAGCTATTGGACTGCTGATTACAGTTTTTCTCAATTACTACACTAAACACTAAAACCCAATGAACCAAATGCTCAATGGCCTGAACATATTTATTGAATCGATCACTCCTTTGGCAAAACCATAAACCCTTTTCACCTAGTTAGACACAATTAGCAGATCTACATGAGTCTTTTTGCAAAACTTTAAATACATTCTCACTCACTAAAACACTTTATGGAATGTGATGCACTTGTGATGCATAATGGTAACAACAGGTGTCAGAAGTCAAACAACTCACACAAGTCAAACACACAGATCTCACAACTTTAACATAATGGCTCAAAATTGATCACACATGTTGCTAATGATGCAATGAAACCAATATAAGACCATTCAGAGTGCACAGGTTGTTGTAGATTGATAGAAATAGATGTCATTATATGTTTACAGTATATGACCGACAACCTTATACCAGGGAAAGTCTCCTACAGGCCATGGAATTGGCCTGTGGTGATATATAGAGTCTTGCCAATCTGGATCCGGCACACTATAGGGTTTTTCCCCATTGTTTTGCTAAGGACAACATTGCCTGTGATGTAAATGAAGGCCTTTGGGCTGACCCAGCGCAAAGACGTGATGCCGAGGCCTTATGAATCCGTTTGATTGTACATTTATAATACTGTAATTCATGTTTTCAGTCATTAAACATTTTTGGAGCTGCATGCCCTGAACACTGTTTTCAATTTTTTTACCTTGTGTGCAAAGAATGCTTAGTAGTGTTTTAATTTGGACTGGCTGTGGTATAATCTGAAAACATTGTTTGAGTTTGAGAACAGCGCATTCTGTTTTGATGAATTAATCAATTGTGCATTTACCATTTACCATTTGTGAATGTAGTTTTAACATTGGGTTTTGTGTTTAAAAATTTCAGAAAAATGTTGAAGGCTTCAAGAAATGTCTCTTGATTGATTTGTTGTTTGACTTTCCATTATGTCACCTGAAATAAAGTGATTTGACACATTATTTCTCCCTCTCTCTGATTGGCTGTGACCCCTCCTCTGGACCCTCGTGATAGTTGGCAAGTGGTAATGAGGGGGTTAAGTATACTGTGGAGGCTACTATGCCTGAACACTTCAATTTACCTCAGACTGTGACCCTGCCTGTAAAACCTGACACACACATGCCACAGGACAACCTTACAGGTACACATCCACACACGCGCGCACACACACACACACACACACACACACACACATACATACACAAAGCTGTTGCTAATAAATTTGTATGAAAATCCTATATAATTTTCTGTATACATGTAATTCATTCACCATAAATCACGTGAAATAATCTCACCACTTTGTGTGTGTTCTCATATCTTAGCCTCGGAGTGTGTTGACGTCCCTTTGCGGTTCCAGGCGAGCTCATCTGGTCGGTTTAGATGCCAGTTGGTTCTGAAGTCCAGGCAAGACGTCAGAGTCTACCTCCTGGAAGCTGTGGTTACTCAGGTCTGGTTCCCCTTGTATACTGGAGCACTGGACTACTCTTTAAAGAGTCCTTGTGGAGAGCAAAACAGGCGGAACACATTGGCCCAAATACAATTTCGGAAAAGAATAGACAAGGCGATTTACTTTTTGAGTAGATTTTTTTGATAAACATACCTGCATTCATATATTGTGACTGTACCTGTTTATAGGCATTCCCCAAATTCAAAAGTGTCATCAGACCAGTAATTATTGGATTCCGAGATTGCATTAACTGGAATGATATAACCTTATTGTAACTATTTATGAAATGACCATTGTTGTGATTTATGTACAACTTACATACCAAATTGAGTATCAGCTTGCAGTTAAGTGTTCTGACTTGTGGACTGCAGGAAAGCCATGACCACTTGGAATTCACCGTACCAGCTCACCAGTCAGTCACCAAAGACATACCACTGGTGAGGACGGGAGGGTGTGTTCAAGCACCACTAAATGCTTGTATACAGTAGTAGTCAGTTGTGTATGTGTATAGACTATCATTTGATTGACATCTAAATGTAATTCAAAAGTTTACAGGTGCACTACATTTTTTTATGGCCTGTGTATGAACAGATTGTAACCTCGCCTTAAGAGTGTGCCATTCCTCGACTTTCTCAGTTGCTTAAAACAGCCCTGTACACTACAGCAGAGGTCTTTTTCAGGTTAAGTCTGTTAGAAATGGTTGTTAGAAACACGGCACAGGGATCCCCTATCAGTGTTCGAATTTCACTAAGGCCCGGGATGGCCCGGCCCCTTAGTTCTGGCCAGGACATCCCTAGTTCAGTTTGAAATCACAGTTTGGGGGAGGGGGCAGATAATATTCCCCCCACCCACCAGCACTCTCTGTCAGTTTGTCATGATAGCCTACTCACTTTGCACACTGCATGGATCATGCAGTATATGAATATGATATTATGCTTGCTCAGTAAATGTATAATCACAACATTATGACAACAATTCAGGCGAGCAACAAAGTAACATTTTTAGGACCTAACAACTGTCTAATCAAGGAAATTGTGTGGGTGGGGCTTTAAGAAACAAGCAAGCCCGTTTAAATTAATATATGTGTTTTACTTGCTTCTACGACGTATGTAAAAAGCGTTTCAAAAACGCAAGGCGAGGCGGAAACAATAGACTCCAGGCGAGAAAAATACGCCGGTTCCGCCTCAGCTCAGTGTAACCCATGGGCAAACAGCCATCATGTTCTACAGGCTAAAGAGGAAAATTGTAATGTATGTAAGATTTCATCAGCATTAGGTCCAAAATCTAGCCTCTATCATTGTAAACTGGTATTTCAGTTTTGATGGCATGGGCAATTTGCACATCTGTGAGTGCACCATTAAGGGCCTGTGCCCACCAAATGCGTTTTTAGCACTGAGAGCGGCCATTACCTTATTTTCAGTATAATTCCAGAGTGCTTCTCTCAAGCGCTTTTTGTTTCTAGGTTACAAAAAAACGTCTTGCAGCACTTGGCATTATTTCAGTGTGAATGTC
>JAODUE010008536.1:0-28791 GCA_027564755.1 Amblyopsis hoosieri
CCAATACAAACTTAATTTACTGTTTAAAAATATATATATATATATATATATTTTTTTTTTTTATAACCTAATGTAATACCAATAAAGCTTTGGCCGAGGTTGAAGATCCAATATGTTCTTGTTTAGCTGGCACATTCAGATGCAGTGGAGTGACCTGTTAAGAAAAGATCAAACCAATTTTACATGGGCATCTTCCTGGCAATGACTCAATGCACACAGGAAAACTAGGTGATACAATATGACTCACCACATGTGAATTTACTCAAGCTGTACACCATCACAATTGTCTTTGGCATCTGTGAGCCTGTGAATTTGCAATGTGAAAATAAATCAATCAAAGTTAATTAAATTACAGGAATGCATTCAATGCCCTCCAATTAAATGTGCCCTGGCATGTAGGCCTAATGCCTTGACTGGTCTACATGCATTGTATTTCCTTCCTGCACTGTGATGTGCTCATCACAGTGTTAGTCAACTCTGAAAAGAATGGTTGTGGGTTAGATCCCCAAAAGCATCTGCTAAGTGACCTAATTGAAACTGTAGGCTACTGGCAGTAACTCACTGCATGAAAACAAGCAGAAACGGTCATAAAGTTTCATTGAATTTTGAACCAAACATGTTAACTGAAGTGCCTTCACTATGGAATTAAAAATTTAAGAACATTAGACAAGAAACATTTTAATATAGCAACCCAAGCCTCCATTGGTGAGTCAAGATATAAAGGTATCATAGTCAACTATTGCAAGATAAATGTAAGCTAAATTCAAATATCTCCTCGCATTTCGCTATCTTACTATTCTCTGTGCGTGTAAAGTATCTGATACTTCTACACAGCCCTGGCTCTGTAAATAGTAACATGAACAAAATGGCGAACACTGCTCATATCAACAAAGCGTATACTACGCTTTGCTTCACAATGCATTTCGATGTGTGAGGCGGCACCACGGAGGATCGCAGAGTGATACTGTTTTGATTTGAGCTCGAAGTTAGCAAGCGTTCTCGAGAATGACTGACCCTGCCTTTAACTGATCAATCATAACAAGTGTTTCAGAATGAAGTGAGTGACCATTGTATGTGTGTGCAGTGGGACAAGACTCACTTTTCCTGAGCTTTCAGTGCTTTACGGGCTTCCCGAGCATCGTGCTCATTGGTTATCTTCTTATAACAGTAGACCAGGACCACGATCAGCCACAGCTGGAGCACAACAATCAGAACGTACATCATGATCTCTGCGATGATTGCTGTCAGCTCACGGTTGGCTGGAGGGAAGACCAATAATAAAATGCTTTATTGATTTATTTGTCTATTCAAGAAGTCGCCATCATCAGACCAAAGTGTAGTAGTTATGTGAGCATGGTACTCAAATAAAAAACAACAATGTTTTTGTAACATTTGGAGCTGTGTCCCATTAAAGCAAATGGACCAAACCTTCAGCCACCACGGTAAGCTTCACAATCTTCATCACCATGACTTGAAAAGGATACTGTACCAGGAACAGTGTGCGATTAAAGCTGCAACGGTATGTGCCCGTGTCATTATAGGTCACGTTGTGGAGAATAATGGCTCCTGTCTGAATATCGCTGGCAAGTGTTCCCTGCCACTCCAGACGGTCAATGAAATCCTGGTCGCGAATGCTGGCAATGGGGTGTTCATAGTGGAAAATCTGGTGATAGAGGCAAACCATTATTTCACAACTCCATTATGTAAATGGTGGGTTTTCTCAAAAATTTTGCTAATTTTCAATACACATTGTAACCCAAGATAGTATGCCTGACGACAATATGTCAGAAAAATTAGCTGTTCAGGTTTTCTGATCAAATTAATCAAATGGATTTAAAAAATACTACAAATGTTGCAGATGTCCTCAAAAAAGTGGGAATACAATGTATTTTTCTTCCACCATTCCAGGGTAAAGTGTCCACTCCAACCATCTTATGGCTTCCTATGGCCACCAGCTCATACATAAAGTACCACTCTATATGCATCATGCTCTAACATACAGGCTATAGCAAATTAACAGAATTAAGACTATTTTAAATGAGTATTCCTCACATGTCGGTAGACCTCCTCTCCATGTGGTCTGAAGTGCCAATCAACAGTCACAGCAGCATTGACCTCTTCTCTCCTCTTACAGGAAATGCATCCAAGAAGAAACTCTTGCCCTGCCACAGCCTCTGTCATGGAGTCCACCTCTGCACAGCCTCCATAGCACTGGGACACTGCAGGAGCAGTGGAGGTGCAGGGAAGGAATGAAGGAATGAAAAGGAAGAACTCTTTTATATTATTTCTCCAATACGATTATTGAGTCAAATGAATGCCTACACTGCATACAGACAATGAAGACAACTTGTATGCAGGTATCCCTCAAACTATCACCATGACAACACTGTTTACATCAATACAAAGCAGATGACCAGGACAAACAGTGTTGTATCCATAAGAGAGACTTTAATATGTGTGCAGAAATACTCTGGTGGTTGTCACCTGTATTACAAACATGTTGAGGCTGGAAACATTGAGAGGGTGGTCCTGCCCACTCTTCGGTAACACTTTAAATTACCACCCAGTACCTACCAGGTAAGTACTAGGGATGGCACCGATACGATACTGAGATCGGAAATCGGTCCGATACATTACTTAAATAGCTGGATCGGTATCGGTGACAATTGGACAGTTGTAACCAATCCATGGGGCTAATCCAATTAAATTAATTTACATGCATAGGTCTACTGTCAAACCTCAGCATTGTCTAACCTACCCAGGCCACGCTGTCAGCGGCAGGTTTAGAAAATGTAAAATCCTAAAATAGAGATTGGCTGTCATTTACTTTGCAACTTATCTTGAAAACTTAATTTAACACTGGAATCGGATCGGTACTCGGTATCGGCCGATACCTAAAGTATCGGTGTCTGTATGATTGCCAGCGCAAATGTCTGTTCTGTTCATAATTAGAGGGGGACGGAGTCGTATCTGTGTCCTTTACAACACCGTTATTTGGGGGACTAGTCTCCAGGTTCTATCTTAATGGGATCCAGCGGTCACCCACATGTTACTCCTTCTAGGAACATCTCCTACCCTACCCCAGGGAGGATTTTGTTCCTTGCCACACATAAGTCCTACTAGTCACTAGTTAGGCTGTGTTTGTAAATATATAGATATATGGGATATTATGTGTAACTGTATGTATTGCGTATTACATATGTACCTTTTATCTATTTGATTACTTATTTTTAAACATGTAATTTTAACATAAATATAAATAAAGTTCTGTCTCTGATTGTAAAATAGTCATAAATACCCACTTAGTACTGCATCATACTTGTAAGTAACCTATTACATTTGCATTTACAAGTACAATGAATAAGAAATCTTAAGGGATGTTCCTGTTTGTAAATTACCAGGAAATACCCATGAGTACTGTATCATACCAGTAACTGTAGCTATAGTATCAATGTCACTTTGTCTTATCGATTTTGATTGTGTCTCTGTGATAAAGCCAAGTAAAAGCCATGTCAAAGGCAAAATGGCATTCTGATTCGACTGTGTTGACAAGACACGTGAAGATTTATTGTGGTAGACGATGCTTGGCAAAACGTTGCCATCTGCACAAAAGTCTTGGATATGCCACTACAACACTACACCCACCAAAGAAGCAAAAATAATTGTCTAGTTCGTTTAAAATGTTTATGATCATCATAATCATTATTAGGCTATTGACAACAACACTCAGTTGGCTCAAGTTTGAACAACAAAACAGCTTTGGCTCAAGTATATAATTTCACACTCAAAATGACAGCTGACGTCTGCTTTTAACCAAGCCCTACAGATTAGCATACTTTCTAAAAAAAACTCTTTATAACAACATACCAATAACAAATAGAGGCCTACTTACCACCAAGGAGAACCATTAATAAAAACACCTGTCGTCGTGTCATGTGTGCTGTAACCTGATCAAACAGATAACTTCAAATTGTTCTTTAATTTGTACCCACTTTTAAGTTTTTGGTTAAATGTTCAGAAATTTGCAAACATTTGACATTCCTCACGATATAGGCCTTAAGTTAATCTTCTTGCTGTCGCATTTAACCATGTTCTCACATTATTTTGTAAGAAACAAATTGAACTGTTTTCCCAAAGCAAATAAATCACGGTTCGTTTGACAAAACAGTGTCCTTGTAGTCCTTCGTCTTCACTGTAACTACGCCTGAGTTTAAGACAGGCTATATTTAGAGCGTGTGAATCCACGTGTGTTGAAAGTTCATCCCTTCAGAACAGAAGCGCAGTCTACGCCAAGGCAGCAATTGACCATCTGAAAGCTCAGTTATTGGTGGTGTCCACACACAACGTGAATCAAGATTAAACCCCATGAATAAGGATACTATTACATTACACTACCACAAAATTAACAATTAACAATAGAAATAAGCGATCTAGTGCATCGCCTATAGTGACAAACTAAATCAGTGTTTCCATAGTCTCTAAAACGTCAGACAGCAAAAGTACAGTCGGCTATTCCTGCAGGAATTCCGAGGAAGTCAGGTTGTAAGCCATACACTGTATGTCATGTAGCCTATTTATTTCTTTATAGAACAGGTAAGTATAGTCACAGTATGTAGATGGGCCCATGCGCTCAAGAGGCATGACCCTGGAAATCAAGACAAACAGATGTTTTATTTAATTTGTTGTCTATATTGTAATGTGTTGTTTATCTTAATGTGTTGTCTTATGTTGACATGTAATGTTTATGGATATTTTCTTATTTAAAAAAAAAAAAAATTAAAGTCAGTATCTCATATTTACTCTACATTTGTATTGATGTTATGTTGTTATCAGCCCTATGGCATCAGACTCTTTGGCATTGACAGCCAATGCCAACCGCCACTCACAAACAAGTCCACTGAAGTCAAGGCTGACAAAAAAGACATTGACTGAAGGCCTCAGCTTATGGAAAATATTTATTTGTGGTGGAGAAAGACAAGCAATAACAAGTTAAAATCTCTAAGATATTTAGATCTTATTGGGATACAAAATCCCATTTAAGACAAAATTACAGGAAGGCATATTATATGCTTCTGAATTAGAAGATGAAGAAGAACTTAAATGTCGGTCAGGCAGGGATAACCAAATGATGTGTCTATAATGAGATGTCAGTGATGTTCTCATGTGAAAAAGTTATAACACAGGCCACTTGCTTTAAAACACATGTAGAAATCATTTGACCAGAGTCATATTTTCAATATGGCAGCGAGAAGAGTACACATGGTATGCCTAAATGTTAAGGGGAGAGAAAAAAAGAGACAGCAGATAGATAGACCAGATAGACCTTGATGAACAGATTTCAAGGAAATGTTGACATATGATAAACCTTGCGTGTCTTCTGAGTGGTCCTTGCATCATCTCATGTCACAACGCATGCACACACTAAACACACACACACACACGCGCTCACACGCCAGTGAGCGACACACCTCCTTTAGCTATATGGTGGTGATTTGATATTTTTAGCTCAGATCAAGTTTCCAGTGCCGGATTCAGGGAAGCGCACAACAACACAACTCAAAGACAGAGTGGTTTGCACTGGCCGCATGTAGAGGCAGATCTGTATTCTTTGTTTTAGGTGGAGATATGTGACGAGTCAGCTCTGCCATAGTCATACGGCGTCAGAAGATAGAAAACAGCATGTGTGAACCTCTGGAGCACTTACAAATGCACATTCGATGTGATACCTGGCTGTGTGTTGAAAGAACACAGAGGAGAGCAAAGGCTGAATCTCAGTATTGACAGGCAAGTGCTAGTAAATATGTTGCATTAAGGATGTGGAGAGTAGTATACACGTCCTGTTTCAACAAAACTATTTCAAAGTAATTTCCACTATTGTACAGCCTTAAAAGGCATGAAACCTTTTTGAGTAAGTAGAGGCTTAATTATCTAATTTAACTCCATTGCATTCAAGACTCTTACTTTTCAGTGTAAACATGATTTAACAGGTATTAGAAATGGAATACAATTTACTTTGGCCAATGTCATTAGGTAAAGTATACTGCTTTAAAGTATTTACACAATTAACCTTACTTTTTAATATGTTAGGTTTATCTGTGTCTTGCTCAGTGCTTATCACAGATCAAATACTGAATTTTTCCTTTGGACAAGGTGACCTATCCTTGGCCCAGATCATGTGGTTTGGAAAAAAGGCTATTGCTTACAGCCAGCAACCCAGTACAGAAATGGGACAATCAATGATATGGGAGGCAAAAGGTGAGATGAAAATATTGTTGTTGTAATTTTACTTTAATGCCAGAATGTGCCTTGGCTAAAGGCCATTTATTTTGTATAATATGTGTAACCTATAATTGGTGCATGTAATTATCTCATATTTAAAATAAAAAGTAGCATCTCCTTAACAGTAGACTATTTAAATTGTGAGGCAAAGACTATATTGCGAACAATAATTTATTGTAGCCTATAAAGCTTAGGCTACATATACACAAGGTGGCGCAATATACCTTCTGTTGCAGAAGGTACATTATCAAATCAGAATAAAACGCATAGGTCTAGCAAATTGGGCTATGTTCTGTCCAATTATATACATCAATAAAACAAATGTAGCCTAACTGAAAATTGTACGCTATTTCACTTTAGAATTAGACTAATGCCAAACATTGTGTCCATAGTCCAATGTGTCCAAAATGAATAATGTAGAAGCATTGCATTTCATGTTTCAATAAATGATAGTTTTAAATGACTAATGTACAATAAATAATGTAATGCATTCATTATATGTAGGCGTCTGCTCTCTGTATACATACTACGATATACTGTAGACCAGGCAGATGGTTATTTGACGCTCAGCTGCTAGCCCACATCCTCTTAACAGTTATTTTCGCAGACTGTACCACAAAGTTTTGTAATAGGGGAGTCGGTGTATTTTTGCTCGTCTACTAGTGTGTGTATGAACAACAAACTAATATTTATAGTTTATTTGTGGTGTTTCAGATAATTATAAGTTTAGTGTTGGGTTGTAATAAATTGGAGGAAAAGTTATTCTGTTAGGAGACGAAGAGTAGTGATTTGTAACACCCTGCGCTCAGTGTTCATCACCAGACTCACTAAAATCATTCCATTTTACTTGGTTGGGACAAAAAGCTTGCTTGTATAATAATAAAGACAGCTATTTATAAGCCGTTTTTGCACATTTAGTTTAACAAGATAGTTTTATATCATAGTTGTTTTAACTGAAAACATGAAGTTTAGTTATGTTATTCTATTTAATGGAAATTCTAGTCTGTTAGCTAGATTGTGATCTTTTTAGGGGCAGTCAGAAGTTGGGGTATTTGGCTATCTTGTTAGCGTTAGCTGGCTAATGCTAACTACCCGCTGTAGCCGGTAGATGTTCTCCAAAGAATGTTGATGTGTTCTTGTGAAAAAGTGGATTTTAATATCACTCCGCGGACAGTCGCTCGCCTTGTTTTTGAAGCCGAACAGGATACCAGAAACGGAGGAATTTCATCTAATGGAAGGTATGATATTTTTCAGGGCATTGACCGATCCATGTCTGACCTTAGCGTTGGGCCTTGGGTGTCTGAATACGGCTAAACACACCAAATAACAACAGACCTGTGTTTACTTGTTTGCTTTTGTAATAGTCACTTTCTCGCTACTGTACCGTACGTACATTTTAAGTATTTAATTGACATGCATGTCACAAAATGTACTGCGCTCTGCAAGAAGAAGCTGCCGTCTAGTTTAATTTCTTTTACATCTTTTGGTTTTCCCACTACACATAATAAACTATGCTTTTTGGACGAAGTGAATGTTTTAGACCTGTGGTCTGATAGGCACCTGGAGAATGCTATATGGCAATTATAATGCATTATTTTGTTTAAACAAGACTATGCCAAGATTGTCCTTGTTCAAACAAGTCAGAACAAATACTGTCAGACTTGCTTGGGCACTTGTTGTACCTGCTTTGAAGGCAAACAATGGACACGCAGCAATATTGGAAGCATGTTTGTCCATATACTACTTCAGGCAATATGTGTATTTCAGGTTATCTTGGTTGTTCTCGCGTGACTGTGGATTTTAAAAGCATTAGACTAGCTTGCATTTGGCTTTAACGTGTGACTGTAATGGTGAATTAGGTTTTTGTGTTAATGATGCCACTTTGTTTTTTTTTTTACCTCAGTTTATACGGTGGGTGAAATTATTTTGTCTTTATAGACTGGTTAAGTAACTGTTAAGATAATGCAGTATTGCAAGTATATGGTTTAGTGCTAGGGAAATAATGCAACGTTAAAATCTGCTTTTCAGCATGATATTAACATTTTAAATTGTCAATTTTTGTCAGCATTTTATTAATATCCTTTTTGCAAAAATGTATATCAACACCATATTGAAAACCTGGGCAGTGGTGTAGAACAAATAATATATATTTTTTATTTACATATCCTCTTGAGAGTGAAAACAATATTTCACAACAAACCGCCAGTCAAATGATACCTCATTCCCGGAACTACTCGGGCAGACTGTATCAATGATGCCACCAAAATAGCCTTTGCCTCACAACCATTTATTTGACTGGAAGGATATCATGTATTTAACAAGGAATCATTCAGGAACCAAAGGGGTAGTTGGAGGTTGGATTACCTTTTTGTGAATGCACAGTCTCTATTCTGTTTATTCCCAGCTAGCTACTGCTGGAAATAGACCTGCACAGTTCAGCTCTTGAAACTGATGGTATAAATGCAAGGCTTGTGAAATGCACTGAAGAAAGAGAGGGGTACTGCGGAAGGCCGTGGAAGAGACTTGAGAGGAGCAATGGGTGAAGCACACAAACTAACCATGGATACAGCTGAAGAATGATCACCCGAAGAAGATGATTGGAGATAACTATTGAAACGCTATGGCGGTTTTTTCCCCCATGCATTATTATTCACCGCGGAGCACAAGCCATAACATTATCACGTTCTGTACTGCCATTATGATGCTACAGGAGAACATGGCCTAATTTATCCACAAAAACAATCGGAAAGTTCCTGCTTAATGAGACTTGCCCCTAGAGATGCAACAAGCCCTCTTGGGAGCTCTTGAGTTGACAGAGAGAGAGTGAGAGAGAGATATTGCTGAGGTATGTTTGGAGGATGATTACTATGTCCTCTCCAGCGGGACCTGAAGGTAACACTCTGGCTCAGCCTCTCCCTGTCCCCACACTGACCATCCTACCGCCGTCCTCAGACACAGAGTCTTGGTCTCGATCCCCGAGCCCAAGACCGTCCCGCTCTCACCGCCACCACCGGCCCCATCGTGGCAGGAACAGAGCCAAGAAGAAGAGCGAGGAAGAGCAAGGCAGCTCTCCTAAACTGCAATGGGAGAAAACGCCGCAGATTGTATTAGAGGAGGCCGGATGCGCCAAGACGGCTTGGCAGCAGATCCCCTCTCCCTCCCCCTCTGTTAAAGAAGAGTCTTCCCGGGACAGCCCGTTCCAGGATCTCTTACTGCCGCCATCTCGCTCCTGGTCGCGTAGCTTGTCCCCCAGCCGGCGCTCCCGCTGGTCCCTGAGGAGCCTGCTCAGCAGAGACTCCGACGGGGACAGCTGCAGGTTAGTGTACCGGCGTTGTCCAAAAATACCCACAGTATATCTTAGGAGGATACTGGACATAAACACACCCCACTGTGACTGGCTTAACAATGCTAGCTAGCTTAGCTAGCCACATGCAAAGACCCAGCCTGAAGTACAATTATGTCACAGTATATTCGCGCCCCCCCCCTCCCCCCACCCCACCCCCACTTCAGGGTTGGACTTACATATCTTGTTGCTACAGCGGACCTTAAGGATCAGGGCGTAGAACAGGGCTTGCACAGCATCAGTGTGCCGTACGGTTACATGGAGGCTTATATCAAAATAAAAAAACACAGATTTGCATGCATGTCTAGTGAGAGCAGATTTGCCTGTAGCAGATGAGTCTGTATTAAATCATAAACTGCAGATTTACAGTTTGTTAATTCAACAATTAAAAGATGATTCTGCACAGTTAGTGCAGAAACAAATTGTAAGTGTTCATTAAATATGAGATTCCAGTGCTGACAAGACTAAGATGCATATGGAATAATTATAAAAATAACAGGCCACTAATTATGTTGACTAATTATTGGCATTTTAGTAGGCTATGATTTGAACACGCATAATTACAAAAAATACAATGTATCACACACACACATTGTAAACATCATTTTAAAAAAAGTAGCTGCTTTTAGAGCAGAGGAAAACAGTGCAGCGATATAGAGTTGGAGGTGGGACTTATGCCCCACTCATCCTTCTTGTAGAGCATGACATCACTGTGGGCCAATGAGAGAGGGTGCTTGGTCTGATGATGTCATGCAGGGCCAATCAGAGGATGTTGGGTGATGGCACTGCAGTGTGCTCTTGGTCCAGTCACAGGCTAACAGAACATGCTTGAGGGTGTTTCTCTCCTGACTCCACGTGAACAGCTGTGCCCTTGTCTGCTTAATTTACCCACCAGTTTATTGACCTAGTTTGTTGGGCTTAATGAAACATTGTTTGGTTAGGATACATTTTGTTTTATACAGATGTTATGTTGTCATCTACAGTATATAGTGGAAACTCAAGGGCAATAATGAAATCCCCCACAACAGATATTTGACACACAGTGATACTTTTTTATTGAACATATATTAAATTGATCAAAATACGAATGTGCGGTATTCCTAAAACATTCTGCAATTTTAGCTAATCTGATTGTTAAAATCAAATGTCCTCTGGTTTTTATTGTAAATTGATCCTTGTGTTGTGTACATATTTGTTAGATTTGCAGGTACTCACGTACATTTAAGATTCATGCAAAATGTGTTATTGCCTTGTTTTACACAATGAACCTCTGTAACTCATATTGATATTTCAAAGCAAGAATCTTGTCCACAGGGGCTTTAATGTATGAAAACATTAATAGACTTCATGTTAAGAATATACTTAATGTTAAGTTTATACTCGTGTATACAGCTCAAGGTCTGACATGGAGCCAGTCAGTTAGTCTGTTTTTGTCTGCGAACCACAAAGATATGATTCCTCAAACTGCCATTGTCTCAGCAGAAATAAACTATAATTATCCAGGGGTTTTAACAAACTTTTACTTTATTTTTATATATTATTGCTCTTTGTCAATATGTTTGGGATTGTAAGAGCGCTGATTCAGTGATTTAACTGAAATTTTAACAATTTATTTGTACACTTAACTATCAAAAAGAGAACATATATGTTGTTTGAGTGTTTGTATGACAAATGTGTTATCCTTACCTGTTTTTATTTATTTTTTTTTTTTTTTATGGAGAGCAAACTGGTAGGTCCAAAGGCTTAGGCCTATAGTTTTCTGGAATCTAAATTAAAAAGCCATTGTTTCCTGTTGCAGGATAATGTTTCACATATTCACTGGCCTGTTACAACTTGATGGGAATTGAAACTTAAAGGCCTTCAGTTGGTTACGGTTGTTCCACTCCCTAATGTCCATTTTAAACAAATGAATATAACAGATACCCATACATGTTGTGCTATTTTGTATGCCATTTCCCAGTATGTTTTATGTTAATTAGTATATATCATAAAGTGAAATGGTTAATAATCCCTCATTTTGTTATCGCTGTTAATCATTTCTTATACTAGCAGCACAATTGTTGCCACGGGCTCAATAGTCATGTGCTGTATGCATATGTAAATTGAGCAGAATGCTGCTAATCTGCTGGTTTTGGGCTGGCCATCATGAAGATGTGCTGAGTTAATCAACCCTCTCCCAATTTACCCAATGGCATTGATTTCCTTTGGCCTACTTGAGGACATCCTGTCTCATTCCCCTGTTTTACATCTCTCTTACGACCCTGACGTTTTTTTCCATAGGGAAATAGTAGAAATTATATAGGCTTTTAGAAGACTGAAGAAAAAACAAAGATTACAAAGAGGGTTGAATTGAGATGGCAAATTTGATGGTCTCTTAGGGTGAAAGATCCTGGGGGACTGGATTGGGTGGACATGGGTTTGAACTGGACTGCTCTTTTGTTAGAATCTGATAGCCTATAATCATCAGCTGTATGATTTCGTCTAACGTGGTCGTATCTTTATCGCTGTTCCACAGTTAAATCACTTCTTTGAGAGCAAGGTCTATATCTCCTACCGTATGATCCCCCCGCCCCCCTTCTCTCGATGTGTTCAGTGCAAACGGGGATTAGCCTGCTGAAAGGCGCTGCAGCAGTAGCTTGCTACCGGGTCATATAAACGGAACGGGGAATGCGGTCCGGTAGAGGGCTGTGCGAGGTGAAAGGCGTCCGTTAGGATGGCGAACTGGTTGGGCTCTCGGAATGGTGAACGCGTCCATATTCTGGACACGTTGTGCTTTTGATTGACAGAGAAGCGAGGCAGAAGAGCGGCCCGGATACAATGCATCGTCTGGCTCTGTAAACCGCACACAGACGCTGTGCCATATCTATACGGCAGTAGCAACGTATGTGGACATCACGCTAATTGCAAAACCCCATGACATGTTCGAGTAAGTGGTTTTCTATATTGATGTAATACAGTGTTGGGGTATATTTGTGTAATGCTGTCTGCAGCGATGATATCACTTTACACTGGCCTTTCGTGGGACGTGGATGCATTTTATGTGGTCAGACAAAACAGCCTGTGTAAGCTATATCCCCCTGGGAATATGGGTGTGACATTATTTTCTATGGGAGTCGAATGCAATGTAGACTATGAGTTTTTGTCTTAGGCAGGCTGTCGTTTATCTTGCCTTTTAAACTGTAAACATATCCGCCTATATGCACGAATCCTAAAGCTTATAATCAGTAGGATATAATGTCCATAGGCTACCACCACGGTATGAAAATAGTCTAATAGTCTCGACTCGCATGCTCAGAGCTCGATTAAGCCGTATTATTGCGGCCGCTGAAGGGTTTAGCCCGGTTTTATAAACATGTATACATAGGCTACTGACAAACATTCACGCGAGCACACGTGTGACTATACCGGCCATGCTTGCCGAATGACCAACACAACATATTTACTTGTCGTTGCAACAATATTGCCTATATCCTGTTGCATACCGATATGATGTATAGGTAGCCATGGGCCTACTTTGACATAATTATAGATTGCATTGCGAGACCAGAGTAGTTTAGTGCTACATGACGTGCGGCGTTTTGAGATTGACAGCTCACAGTTGCAGTCTACTGTCAGTGCATGGCGTCCCTTTGGAGATGCAGATATGTACTAGTGGTGGGTCTACTTCTCCCCAAATCGTCTCCCATACTCCCATTCACCAGGCAGCCTGCTTTGATTCTGGCAGATTTGAGAGAACTCTGTTTCTGGAAAATAATAGCATGACGGTTCCTGAGTGAATAAGGAAAAAATACTATACCAGACAATTTATTAAAAGTGCATTAAGCAGATTGATTTAGAGTGATTTGCAACTTTATTATTTTAAAATAAATTCCCATTCATAGGCATGTTCTGAGTTTATATGGCGTCATATTCCAGATGTTAAGCTCTTAAGAGTTGCTTTCTTTATAGCCTAGTTATAACTTAATATATTACAGCAGTAGGCTACTAAACAAATGTTTATGGCACCATCAAACCTGTGACTGTGTGACCTTTTAAAAGGCTGCGGTTGTGGTCAGATGGAAAACACCTGCAGGATTTCTGCATTGCCATGCAAAGCAGTACAGGCCCTATGGAGCTCACCTGAGCAATGGAAAATGATTTAATTTGTCCCCCTGCCTAACCTCTCTCCCCTCCTCTCCCATGGGTGTCCAGTACGGCCAGTAACTCTCCACGCAGCACCCCTGGCAGCTCTCCCTCCCTGCGGCGCAGAGTCCTGGGGGGCAGCAGGGTCAGTGAGAGTGAGGGAGGAGGGGAGAGAGGCGTTGGTGGTTTAGGAGGCGGAGGCTCAGACGGCCCGCTGCCCTCCATCCCCTCGGCGTCGTCCCTGAGCTCGGCGTACCCGCTTGCCACCCGCCATTTCAGCCGCAATGCCAAGGTACAGCAGTGGGCCACACAGATGCACTAACAGTAGTAACGTGGGCCAAGATAGGCACACATTGGGTATGGTGGTGGGTGTGTGATGGGACTATTACATTAGGTTATAAAACACTATCTACAGTGCAAAGGAAACAACGGGCTAAATGCATTATAGCGGATTGCAGTTATGGTGCACTACATGTAAAATGGACAAGTGGCATGAAGCAGTTTTTTATTTTTTGGTTTGGCCACTGGGTGCAAAGCTATGTGGTAAAGGTAACACACACCTACCTGGCATGTGCTCCATCCACTTGCATGCTTTTAATTTGTATATGGCGAATAATCTCAGAATAGATTGTACAATACAACTGAATATGTAAATGATTCACTTACTCTTTAAATTAAGTATGGTTTTGCCTTGCTAACTATGTTAGTGTCTTGATAGCATATTTACTTGATGTGGGTGACATTTTCTAGCAACAATGCTTAGCAAGAGGTTTTATCTTCCAAAGGCTTTTGTTGGAGGCTTATTTTTCTGTGCGGAACTTTTTGCGTAGCCTTTTATAACAATCAATTGTAACTGGTCAGTGACAACTGCCTTATAAAAGGTGTGAGCAGGTTTAGTAGCTCATAAAGAACGGCCCCTGCTCCCTCTCGATTACATTAAACCTATCTAGCCTATAGACCGTGCTCTTGGAATCACAGTGCCGCTTAACGCTAATACATTTTCCCATGGAAGGCATGGTTGTAAGACCTACCAGGGCTACTACTACCATTAGTGGTAGTAGTAGCCCTGGTAGCCGCCGCTGTTGTTAATGCTTGAGTGAGCACTTCATTGCTTAATATGCTTGTTTTCCTTGCAGAAAATGCAGAGCTGGTACAATGTAAGTATACCTTAAGAACTAATTATTTGGTCTATCTACTCCAGGACACTTTGGTTTGCTGATAGCAGTCCTTTCCTAGATGGCAGAAGGCTAAAACGACTTGACTTGGTGAAATAGGAACAAATTATGCTGAAAACATGGCTTTGATCTGCGCCAACCTCCTCTTTTCTGTTGTAGAATTTAACCTTTAAATAAGCCACAATTCCAAGCAGTCGCTTTCCTATTCAAAAGTCTATTAATCTCTATTGATATAACATACCACATAGCATATTATAGACAGCTAGAATACCAAGGTGTTAGTTTTTTCTCTTTTCCTGTTTTTAGGTTCTCAGTCCGACATACAAACAGAGGAACGAGGATTTTCGCAAACTCTTCAAAAAACTGCCTGAATCAGAGCGACTTATTGTGGGTGAGTCCAGGAAAACGAGGGGACAGAAAATAAATTTAGAGTCTGACTAAAAACTCCCAAGGGGGGTTAAATATTTTTTAGCCTAAAAATGGGAATTTTAAATCAATATAACAGAGTAACAATCATATGAATCTTATAATACACATGTAGATCTTTCATTATTGAAGAGTTGTTATAAATGTTGATTAGAAATAATTGTTTGCCGTTGCAGCACATACAGTATTGCCACAAGCTGCCGATCACACCCGTGCAACTGTTAGGAAGTAATTAACATTTATTTTCTGTAGCGGCATATATTTCCTCAAGCAAAACAAGCACAAATGGCACAATGTATTTTAGTCATGTCACTGCACTTTAACATGGCCGAAGTCTGCATGATCACACGCCTCTGTTAAGTTTCCAATGATAATCAGTTATCCTCTTTATTTGCTGATACAGTTTGGGAGTCATTGTTCCCGTCAATGATTACAAGCCTTTTAGGTAGGCAAGCAAATCAACCACACACTGTGTCAAGGAGTGTTTTGTAAACAAGTGTTGTAGGTTAAAGGGCAGTCTCCATTGTTACCCGACTCGCGTCTGAGGCTGGTTGAAGCACAGTAGAATGACAAGTGTTAGGTTCTACCAATAAATCTGGTGAATCATTGCCAGTCTATACTTTTAACAACATCATAGATGCTGATACAATGGGACCCAGAGTGGTGGATTTATTACGCTGGTTAAGTAAATACAAAAAACAACTGAAAAATGTTAAAAAAAAACTATCATAAATGACTTTATTCCTGGTTTTCGTTAAACCAACAAGTTTTTTGTATTCTGTGCTGTTTTGCCCATTTTATTCATGCACTGTGTAATCTGTGATTTCTTTCACAGCCCGTTGAGACTATAAAAGCAGATATCCATATAAATTGTCCACACAAACCTTGTCTCTCTCAGCTTTTCCTTATCTCTCTTTTTTTTATTCTCCTGATTTCAACAGACTACTCGTGTGCTCTGCAGAAGGACATCCTGCTTCAGGGACGCCTCTATCTCTCTGAAAACTTTCTGTGCTTCTACAGCAATATCTTCCGCTGGGAAACTACTGTACGTTGCACTCAGTTTATAAGCACACCCACTTTTCATATCACACCTTTAATGACATGCAGACTCCTTTTAGTGCAAGGAATTCCCATATGATAAGGCCTTAACTTAAACTTCACTGTTTCACTCGGACAGATCACCATCCTGCTTAAAGATGTGACGTCTTTGACAAAGGAGAAGACTGCCAAGCTCATCCCCAACGCCATCCAGATCAGCACTGACCACGACAAGGTTAGGCAGTTTAACAGATTGTCTCCACCTAAGGCAAAGACAAATTGTGACTTGGCACAGAATTCATTCAAGAGTGAAATTAAATGCAACATTAGATAAGAATAATGCAATTTATAAAAGGGCTATTGTGAATAAAACAGATTAGCATTTTGTGCTAACATTTCACCTTTAATTAGCTTTAATCTAAATATAAATGTATCATAAATCTACAACAAATTCTAATCTGTAGGAACTTGTTGAGAACACATAACTACCATTACATAAGTGATTAGCTTTGTTAGGCACATTATAAGAATGTTTTTGAGGAATAATATAAGTGAACGGCAGATAAAAAGTATTCTTGCAAACTATTTTTTAAAAATGTTTTTAAATGAAGCGTCAGCAACTGGACTTAGATTGAGGTAGGGAAGCTACAGAGTTGAGGTTTGAACAAAAGTTCAATTTCGCTTAAAAATGAGTTAGAATCCCTTAGTCTCTTGCTGGTTAAGCATTTATGTAATGAGCTGAAACCCCTTTGACTCCAACCCCCAGAGAAGACAGCCGCCCTTTAAATCCACTGACACATTTCCTTTTTCTTTTTTCCTGGTCTCTCCCCTTTTCCCCCTCCCCTCTTCGTTTCTTAACGGCCTCAGCACTTCTTCACATCCTTCGGGGCAAGGGATCGCAGTTACATGATGATTTTCCGGCTGTGGCAAAACGCGCTGCTGGACAAGGTACCCACCCCCACACGTGGCCGCTGATCTCTCAGCCTCCCGTGACGGGGCATTAGATGTATTGGTTCAGCGTTTTCTTTTATTTATCTCAGAGAGATGACATATTGTATGTTGTCAATGGAGATCTTCGCATCTGCACCTTATAATGGTTGCATAACAGTGAAAAGGGACACAATGGGCTATCTGCTGTGGTTCTTAAAGCCGGTTCTTTTGCTGGTTTATTGTATGTATGAAATATTGTAGTCTCTTTACGTTAGGTTAATGTATTTGCCTACCATCTTTGGTGTTGCAACCTGCCCTGTTTGAAGGACCAAATGAAATGGGATATAATCCCAAATATAAAACATGTTTTATACAATAGATAAGCATTAAAGCATGTAATATGCTAAGCAAGTGTTAACAGTGTTACTGTACATCATCAATCATAGTTGTGTTCTTCTCTCTCCTAGACTCTCTCCCCTAAGGAACTTTGGCACATCGTACACCAGTGTTACGGCACTGAGCTGGGTCTCACTAGCGAAGACGATGACTACGTGTCCCCCACCACCGAACACATGAACGGCTTACTGTGAGTGTGTCTGTGTAGTGGTGGTGCAATGGGCTGCAGTTGATCCATGATCCATACGTGATCCGTGATCCCCCACCACAGTTTGGTATAATTGCAAAGTATAGCCATCACAGTGTTTTGAAGCACTGAAGGTGGAGGATTCACGCCAACGAGGCATGTCGAATCCCAAACAGTCAATCTGGGACGCTCGCGTTGCAAAAAGCAGAAGGAAGAACTGCATGCGGTGTTCTTCGGTCTTTATATTCGGCCCTTAATCACATTGCAGTCTCAAAGGGCTTTACAGCCTACATTTCACATGGAAACAAACAACACCCCCTTAACCTGCTCCTCCCCCAGTTCTACAAATTACCAGTAACAAGTGGCTGATGATTATGTTTTGTTAAGTTATAATAATATAGAATTGGCTCTGCCAACAGAGAGAGATCGCCTAGACTGGAACATGCCTGTTGCTAAGCAACCCATAAACATCATCCTGCACACTAGCTTGCTACATTGTGTTAATGTTAATACACTTTTGTTTAATTCATTTAATTAATACACTTTAGTGCAGACTAGCTACATTGTGTCTTTCCTTCCTTCCCTTCCTACAATGTGTCCTTCATGAGAACCATTTAGAATTGTACTCAGATGTCATTTGTGTAATGTGTTCATAGTCGAGGTGCAAAGTTTGTTACAATCTCAGATGAATGTTGTAACCCTGCACTTCCACTGTCAGCTACACAGTGCGCTGAGCGCTGGGCGACTATGGGTAACGGGGGGTGAAAACATCAGCCGGCTACTTAGTGGTCAGCGTTCAACGCTCATGAAACGTCAAAGGTTTAGTGTATCCACTAAACAAATGTAAAATGTTACCAAATGTTGTATAGTCCCATATAGCTGCTTTATAGCAGCACTTACGGAATGATTCCAATAAAATCACTAACAAGTGTTTTAAGTTCTATATAGTGCTACAAGCCTGCTGATATGAAAAAGCATTCACACCAATGTGTGTGTGTTTATAACCCATGCCAAACAACAACACTTACCATGGGAGACTATACACTCTCCTATGCCTGATGTTGTTTTCCCTTAGGTGTTATTGGTTAGAAGCGCAATTCCTCAGTGCTTCACTGTGATTCATTTAGACAGGCAGTGATCTTTTCTCTCTACTGTACATTGTAATCAGTGTGTTTCCTGTCTGCCCACCTCCAGGCCTGGGGACGAGGCCATCATGGTAACGGACCTGCTGGACCTCAGCCTGGTGTCGTCCTCCTCTGTGGCCAGCGCTCCTCCGGCCATGACAACCTGTGGCTCCTCCAGCAGCCTGGCAGGCTCCTCCCCCCCTTCCTGCTCCCCCTGCCTGCGCGTGGAGGTCCCCACCTCCTCGTCGTCCTCGTCCCTGTGCCGGAGAGCCAGCGCCGACCCCGCTGACCCCAGCGCCCTGCCCTCCTGCACGCCACACACGCCGGTCTCTGCCCCGCTCTCTGCTGCGACTTCTTTTGTGAGTTCACTACCCCACCCGGCTCTCCAGAGGTGCCCTTGATTCCCGCTTGATAACAGGGCAAGACAGCGTGGACCGTTAGCTTGTTTTCAGCTGCCGTGCGCCAGCTAAGGCCCACTCTTATGCTAAACGCATATTTTACAAGTCCAACACAGCCCAAGTATGTATCAGCAATGCTAAATACACTCATGCATTGAAGTTGTTAGAGACCCTATTGGACATGCGTTATAAGAATGCAGGCAGGCGTAGATGTGTTCAGTCTGTGTTGATTTGGTTGTTGTCGCGTGACGGGGCAAGTCCATGTTCAAAGCAGCCCAACGTGGAGAAATGTGTGTGTTGAATGGAACTGCTGATGATTAGATGTAAGGCCAGAGAGCCGTGTAGCGGTCAGACTTGCCTGGTTTTTATTTCTCCGAGTTATTTGACAGGGGTGTGATTTCCTTAGCAACCGCCCGGTAACTATTGTTTGGGACATAACCCCACACTCTCCACTGCCTTAGAGTCTGGAAGAGGGCGGAGAAAGCATGTCGGAGTCGGCCAATCATATGCTACCCCCTACGGCAACCAGCCTGGGAAACCTCTCCTCTCTGGATATCACCAACGATGACGAGCTACCCACTGACCCCAGCAACTCCTCTGACACACAGGAAGAGAGTGAGTGTGTTTTGGCAGAGTGTGTTTTTAAGCTACTTGACCTTAATGCATGCATGGTATGGTGTATGATGGTTTTATTTGTGTTCAAATAGCAGGCAAACTATTGTGAGCCTCTCTCATTGGTGATGCCAGTTCATACCATGTGTTCTATGAATTCAAATGGCAATTAGATAGTTCGACTGATATAATAGAGCATTAGAGGACAGTAAAAGGACCCGCACTGCATGTGGCTTTAGGGCAGTGATTCCCAACCCTGGTCCTGGGGACCCACTGCCCTGCATGTTTAATGGCTGTTTCTCAATTCCAAGAACGCTAGGTACGTACTTGTGTTCTTGAGAGGTGCGTTCTTGCCAAGTGTCCTTCTGAGAATGGTCTTGCAAGAATGCGAGGACAGATCTGGATTGAGATGCATATTCTTGGCTATTGCGCAATACCCTGGGCTCAGGGATGACAATACTGGTACCGGTATAATCGGCGCAAAATTATATACGAATTTCAGCGCTTTATAGCCGGCGGGGTATCATGGCTGTCCCGGTCTGTTAGCGGGACCTCACATCTGCGAAAACGACTAGATGGTTAATCCAATCAACTGCCAAGTATGTTTTTGAAAGTACAGCCATTCACAAACTGTTTCAATGTACGGCTCCCCAGATAGACTTGTGACAACAATTCCTCTGGCATACAGCCAATGCAACATTTATTATGAGCTAGTTACTTATATTAACTAGTACATGACAGGTCAAATTGGTAATCTGCGCGCAGTTCGCGTGCATGGCAGTCCAAATGCAGAGAAAAAACTCTTCAACGTTAGTCCCACGTGCATTGTGCAATGGCCTTTGATGTAGACCAACTGCGACTTTTCTGACCCAACACTTAACATTTTCACCACACACCTGTTTTGAAAGCATGACAAGCGGGTCAAATTGGAGCCAAGGTTTACATCTTAAAAGCTCTGTGTGAAACTAGCGCCTCTGAGTTTTGGTTCCTCATTATGCTAATTTAGCACCATACCGTTCAACATGCATGCACCGAACTGCAACGGCTGTACCGAAACGGTTTAATACGAATACACGTGCCGTTACACCTTTTAATACAAATGTATGTTTTTATTTTAATTTTATAAAATACAAAAAAGCCAAGGTCATTCCTCACTTCATGGATCTGTTTTGATAAGTCTCTGTTCTGTACTGTGGTGTTTCAGGTGAGGTGGAGTCCTTCTGCGGCAACCTGTGCGGACGACTGCACATCAATATGGTTGTACACATGAGCGTGGACAAGCTGCATGACCTGCTGTTCTCTGCCGACACACACTTCATCCAACACCTCTTCTCCCAGCGACACTTCACTGGTATGTATACACGGACAAAACACAGTGTAACATTTCCTTTTATGTATTAAACTATCACGTTTACATATATTACCATTTAATTACATTTCATAATCTAATGAACCCTAGTCTGTGTTCATGCTACTGTATTTAATGCGAATCTTCATTTTACCCAATTTCATGGTTATGTTATGTCTTTCATTACTGAAGTCCATATGACCTTTTCACTGAAACATGGGATACATTCAGGTTTTTGAATGTAGCAAACAGAAAATGCTCTGTATGTTTGAACTTATTTCCAGTGCACTGCAATTAGTGGGAATAATGAAACACAAACGATAGCTTGTTGTCATCACTGGCCATCCTCAAATCCCAACCAAGCCCTTCTGGTTTTCAAGCTAGGCATTCAGTTTAGCATTGTTTCACTTCATTATATGTCCTGAGAACTGTGTTCTACTGAACGCAGCAACAGACATAAAGGAAGTCGCATGTGTTTTCAGGCATTTACTCCCAAAGAGCTGAACCGCTGACATAGAAATATGGCAGACATGGCAAGACATGGTTCACTGTGCGTTGTCTCTGTGTGTGTACCCCCCATGTCTCCTTGCCCACTGATTGTCTCTGTCTGTCAGACCTGTCTGTGGGAGAGTGGCATCAGGACAGCAGCAGTGGGAACACCTGTCGAGTGATGAGCTACACCATCTCCATCAACAACCCTCTGGGGCCCAAGACGGCTCCTGTGGTGGAGACTCAGGTTAGCCGCCGCATGCTTTGCATTCGTTAGGGATAGGCATGCAGAACTGACTAGCGGACATGGACTTGGGTGTCTTTGAATGTATTTCCTAAATGGTTCTTTGATCGGTCAGAATTAACATGCAGGGAAAATGCCATGTAAATCCCAGAAGTAAACCAACTCAATATATCTATATACAAACAAGTGTCCTCCTCCTATAATGCCTGTGACTACGGCAACTGTCTTAGTCCAAAAAGGCTCAGTTCTTCCAACAGTTGGGTCTGCTCGAGGTCAGATCACATTCTCACAACAAACGAACCAGAGTTTGTTTAATAGCATACTGAGATCACCTCCTCAAGAGGTCTCGGTACACTGGTTTGGTCTACTTTGCGTGAGCACCAGAATGTCAAACGAACCACATCAAGGAGGAAAACAAACTCTAGTGCGATTCAACCGAACTAAATGATGCAGGAGTGAAAGCCTGCATAGAAAATTGATAGTTTGAGTCTTTGCATTATTTCAAACAAGTAGACTATAATGTTCAGTCCAATTACGTCAGATGAATTTTCAGTTCTAAAGTTCAATGAGATCTAATTTACTAATAAGATACAAAGGCACTTCTATTCAAACGTCTAGTGCCTTTGGTGGCACTACAACAAATGCTATTATATGTTCTGCCTTGTCAAGCATTACATTGGAATTTCAGATACCTCAGCACTTACAGCAGTTAGGAACATGCATGTTCACTGCAAAAACAAACATCTAACGTAGTGAGATAATCTTGTTTTTAGATTTTAAAATCTACTTGGACTTGTTTCTAATATAAATGGCTTATCTAGTGACTTAAATGAAGTAAATCTGCAATTAATTTAAGAAATCTTATTAAGTGAATTTCACTTACTACACTGGCAGTAAAAATTGCTTGTTTTAAGAAAGCTCATAACTAATATATTTGCACTTATATTTGATAGGGCATTTTTTGCAGTGTTCAGTGTATTGTTGAAAAGCTTACATTGTACTGTAGCAATGTGTTAGGCTATATACCACATTGTCAGTGGAATCATGCTTCACTGCTGATAATATACAGTATACATGTAGACAATGCTGTCTGTTTATTGCATTGAAGTCGACAAGTCACGTTCATGTGGAAACACTTAGTCTTGAAGTAGGTACAGTATTTATTTGTCACTCATTTCTAATACATCACAAATGTTAAGTCAATGGCTGCAAATGTTTGAGAATGCCCATCCGCACTACACAAGGGATAGATTGATTGATCCCATCAAGCTTCTGTTTTTACTAGACATGTATTGTTGATATGTAATGTAAATTATAGGAGTAAGAAAATATTGATACACCCGAGTATCACGATATTGCGTTGCGCGATACTGTATCGATTTTTCTAAAACAAAATATTTGATAAAAGTATAAAAAAAATTTAAGGGACCATTTACAAAATAATTTAACCTCAAAAGAGAGGAACGATGTTTGTTACCAGAAGTGTTTCTTTTTTAGCATTGCTATGACAGTTTTCCACAAATTTGAAATTGCAATATATCGCCTTACAGTATTGCAATATATCACAATATATTAAATTGTGACCCCTGTATCGTGATACGATGTTAAAGCACAAGGCCTGCACAAAGATAATTGCTAGTGTAATATTAAATCTACAGTATTAATATTACTTTTAGATAATGTTTGGATTGTAAACTGTTTTTAAAAGGTTCACTGTAAATATTATGTACAGTTTGCAATAGAGGTGTAGCTATATACCGGTCCGGTATTGACGATAACCGTGATAATAAAAAATATTGATATCATGGTGAAAATACACTTACGATAATATCGTCTAAACAATCTAGCACCTCCCGTTAAGCCCTGTTGGATCCGCAACTATAAATAGATTGCAAGGTTTAGCATATGCAAAATAACAGGCAGCGTGTGCAGGAGACGGAATGAGAGCATATAACTATATGAGCTACAAACTAGGAAACAAGCCTTTGCTCTGCGTCTAATGAACTCTAATGAACAGAACGAGAGCTAACAGCCAGCAGAAACTCAGACCACAACACAATGTAACAGCCGCAACATGGCGAGAAAAAACACACTTTCCCAACCTAATAAAACTCTCCACACATTGCCACACAAGAAACATTAAACATAAATCAGCTAAACGTAAATCAGTGTAGTGGAGGTGCACTGCCCTGGGGAAACAGGTTGACTCGGAGGAGCGCCGTCAGCTGCAGAACGGGATGTGCACCTCGGCTCTGGTTGATACATTAAAAGGCAGAAGTGGTTTTCCTAAAGTTTCTAAAAGACAAGACTAGCTCCACTAGAGAAACTAGAGAAGCTACTCTTAAATAACAAGCAATACAGCCTGAGCTAGCTAGCATGCAGCCCCATTGCCAAAGTTCACCATGAACAGTTAGGCTACATCAACTAGGGGTGTAACGGTTCACTAAATCCACGGTTCGGTTCATACCTCGGTTTTTGATCAACGGTTCGGTTCACATCGCGGTTTTATTTATTTTTTATTAATTACATTACAACAACCTGCTAAGGTCAATATTCCACTATATCCTCCTTAACATAGAAAATAATAGTTGTTTGCTGATATATTCATGTTTAAAATATACCTTTTTAAAATCAACAATTTGGAATACTAAGAAGAACGCTAGCTTCATTGCTACAAGAGTTACACAATGCAAGCAGACAACAAACAGTTTGGAACCACATTTACTGCGATGGCAAAACAGACGGCAGCCAGAAACGGAATAAAAAAAAAGGCAGATTTGGACAGTTTTCATACATTGACATCATAGATATTGTATAGACTAGACACACCTCAGACTACTAGGCTTCGTGAGCAAGCCACATGAAAGGTAAAGTTCTGCTGCGTCATGCCTAACCCACCCACGACTATAGCTGCTATCCTGTGTGAAGTGAACATGTGTGTGCTGCGCGCCTTGTCATTTCTCAGCAAAATGACACTTAACCTGCACATTGATGTTTTTAAATAAAGTGTGATATTATTTCACATTGTTTCGTTTGAGTATAGATGCGAAGGCAATAGACTCGTTGCCATAATCTGACATCGTAGTGATGGGGGCTAGTATCCATGAATGAGGCCGCATGCATTCTATAAATCGCCTGGTGTTGTTTTGATGACTATAGAATGCTCAGTGGTTCTAATCTAGTGTTGAGCTAAATGTGAAATGAAAAAGGTTAATTGCAGTAGCAATGTATTTGGGAGATCGGCTGCACATGCAGCAGGTTGTGTGCGTGCGTGCGTGCGTGTGTGTGTGTGTGTGTGTGTGTGTGTGTGTGTACAGACAGAGGTTCTGTCTTCTGGAACCGTGACACGAATTTGTATCGCGGTTTGGATCTCTGTTTCAGAACCGTTACGCTCCTACCATCAACACATTTTTAAGTCTCAATATTCCAAACCCTTCAAAAGGCATGGTTATTGTTAACTTACCCTTTCCCTTGCAATTTTTGTCTATAGTCATCAGATTCCCTGTCCATGGTAAACATCGTTCACAGAAAGATACTATTCACGCCTTTTTTGGATGGATTTTGACTACTGCAGACAGATATCTTACACAGCAAAACATACAATAAACAAAAGTTGAAGCTGAATTTGACTGATAGAAATAGACCTATTATATGATAATACCGTTATCGGGAATAATTCTGTCCTCGATAATTGTGTAATAAAAATCTGATATCGTGATTCACCCCTAGTTTGCAATCCTTCCCAATTGTACCTGTAGTTTTATCACACCAAATGTACCGATGTGTGGATGTAGGCATAGGCAAGTCAGTGTATTTGAATGCGTGCAAACAGTACACACTATTGTACAGACTACTGTAGCTGATGGCATGCCTTATTCCAGACGTTACTGAAGAGCAGCTTGCGTGGCGAGTGCTACGTGGTGGACTCAGAGGTCATTACCTCTGGCATCCCATACCAGGACTACTTCTACACCATCCACAGATACTGCCTGACCTCCATCAGCAAGAACAAAAGCCGACTCAGGTACAGTGCACTGGGCCATTGGTTGGGACCTGGGTGGCTGTCATACACTTATTGTGTTCATTTAAGATACCTCACTGTTCTGTGATTTAGGTTTGTACTCAATGTTCTAGACCAGTTGTATTGATTGAATCATTATCTGCAGAGTCTCCTCAGACATCTGCTACAGAAAACAGCCGTGGAGTCTGGTGAAAGCCCTCATAGAGAAGAACACATGGAGTGGCATTGAGGAGTATTACAGACACATGGGTGAGTCTCTCACTCGCACGCATGCACGCACACACAGCGATACAAACACTGTTGTGTTGTGTGATTTATTCATTTATTCTCTCTCTGGGGTTCCCGCTGTCATAGAAACATCAGGCAGAGAATGTACCAAATTCTTGGCGTGTCACTTTTAGATTCAGAACAGAACACCGTCACACTGAATGGTTCAGTGGGGACCCAGAGTCTTGGAAGTGTCTTTGTAGCCCTATCCAGACCTTGTTTTGATTGAGTAGTGTTGTGCATGACGCCACCATGCAGCCCGCTACACTACAGACTGACGTCATGTCCGTCCGCTGTGCAGAGAGCGAGGTGAGCAAGCTTGAGACGTTGCTTCAAACAGAGGTTACCGTGGTAACCACCGGCGAGGCTGGCGGTGGCGGCAACATGGCCGAGACGCCACCAGGTCTGCGCCGGCGCAAGCGCACCTGCTCCCGTCGCCAGGGCAACCGGGAGAGGGAGCGGGAAGGAGCGGGTGTCGGCGGAGGGGAGCGTGGTGACAGGGGCCCCTCGGAACGCAGGGACAAGAATGACATCCGTAAGTCACTCTACGTGTTTTGTCATGTTTTTATGTAGTTGTATTATGTTGTAATACAGGCATCCGTTAAAAAAAAATAAGTTTGTTTATGTAATTATCTTCAGTCGTTATTCTCTTGGCCTGTGTTTGTGTGTGACTACATTTTCAGACCATGAGTCAAATGAAGGTGGAGAACCATTGTATTATGTTCAAAGGGAGTGGGTGTTATCCCAAACAGGTTTTGTCCTGTTTTGGCAATGGATCATTGCTGTTTTGGGATATTGTATAAGTGATGTGAAAACATGAGACATAATGAGGTACCTATTTTTTGCCAGGTTTTCTATATGAAAAGATATCGGAGGAAGAGTCAGAATCGTGTTTCCACCATATGACTGTCGAGCCAATCAACTCTTTATATCAGTCCGCCCATATGTGACACTCTAAATCATCGCTTTGTTTTTAATCTGTCACACAATTGTGAAATCGGTAACACGAATTTCCTGCTCAATTTGAACTGCCATTTATTTCACTGTTATTTCAGTTAGTTAAATATAAAATATACACAAAACCACAATGAATGCAAGCACATGCATTTCCGACCCCTCTAACAACATAAAAGTCAAGCAAAGCTGCTGTTTTTCAAATAGCCCAATCAGCAGTCAGTTTATGAATGTCTCCAAAGCAGGATGTTTATACTTGTGGATGTGAGAGGATATTTTGACAGTTAAATGCTTCTTAGACTTGAGGTTCATGAATCATGATATTACCAAAAGCTCTCCCTTTTTGGGGTAATACAACTTAGAAAAATATTTCAAAAATGTCTTAACAATTGCAGCCCATGTGTACGTACATAATGTACGTACACACACACATGCACTGTGATTTCAGACTCCGAACACCTTCAACTAGAGTCTTAACTGTATAGACGTGTAATAGTATCTAGTGGTAGCTTCTGGTCTATTTTGGAATGGCACCATTTAAATGAGCTTCGTTTGTGTTCTAGATGGTCAGTACAGGAAGCTCGGAGAACATTCGCACAGCGGAGGGGGCAGTATATCCACCATCCTGCTCATAGTCAGCTTCATGTAAGTGTGTGTTTACGCAAGAACGTCTTCTATTTGCTTTGCTATGTTGTTATCCTGCTTGTTTAGGCAGGGTGGGATTTCTATTTCGTGCACAGCTTAATGCCCTTCTTCTCTGCTAATCCCCCTCTCTGTGCTTTCAATAGGATCTGTGTCAGGTACCGTAAAGTAGGATTTTAACATGTTAATATCTGTGTGTGTGTAGCAGATACTTTTACTGCTCCCATGTCAGTGATTTAAGTGGTGTCCGCTCAGAAGGCAAACCATCTCAAATTTACATCAGGCTTATTTTGTTGCTTATTTATCCTCTGCTGCCACTCCCGTAATGGCGTGTGAGTGCGTCGTTAACCCTTCTGCGCCTGTGCTGTGCGTCCTGCTAGCCTGGTGGTGTTGGTGGCTCTCAACATGCTGCTGTTCTACAAGCTGTATGCCCTGGAGAGGGCAGCGCACACACTGGAGACATGGCACTCCTACTCCGTCTCTGACAGGTAGGCACGCGCCGCGCCACTTTCTATCGGCTGGCCACGCCCCCCCACCCCCCACCCCCGCTGGGATGGTGGAGGACGGTAGTGTCGTGCCGCGCTATGTAAACATTATGGCGGCAGGCGGCAGCTGGGAATAATCACTGCCTTATCTCAGTGTGTTGACTTAAGATCAGCTCAAGTCAAGTTTGTCATTGGCACTATACCACGTTCTCTCTCTCTCTCTCTCTCTCTCTCTCTCTCTCTCTCTCTCTCTCTCTCTCTCTCTCTCTCCAGTCACCTACCTCAGACAGCGGGTGAGTGGGCTCAGGTTC
>JAODUE010008545.1:0-7500 GCA_027564755.1 Amblyopsis hoosieri
TTCATTGTTGTCACATGAAAAGATATGCTCACATATTTGCAAATATGTGAGGGGTGTACTCACTTTTGTGAGATACTATATTTTTATCAATCAAACAAATATACATTATGTTGGTAACAATACATAGTTTGCCATGTTAAAACTAACAGTCAACAGAACATTTGAGGAGGCTACATTGTTGTTTCTTTGGTGTTGTTTTCCAACTGACTCATTGCATTTATGTGTGTCCATTTAGGCTAAATAATGTTATGAATAACTATGAAAATATTAAAAGTCTGCGGTGAGACACTCTTCAATATTCCAGGAAGAGAATATTTATACTGGGAAAAGGTCACACCACAATTGTATTCCCTTCTGGGGTAAAAGAGGAAAAGCCAGAAATCGTGATGAAAGCTATGCCAAAGGTTAGCTAACGCAAAGTTTATCTTCCTTGGGGACCACCAGGGCTTTAATGAATCTGCTTAAAATATATGTTCGTAGCTCTGAGTAGTTTTGACAGTTCTTAAGGGACAGTCTTGTATCTGTACCTAAAATGACCTGGCAGCCGTTTGTTAGCAGTTAGACTCATGAACCCAAATGACCCGTGAGAAAGAAGGTGATGAAATGCACTATGCATGTTTTGACACTTTGTTAGAGTGAGTTTTTAAGCTCCTTCACAGCTTTTATTTTCTCTGCCACTGAAAGAGCCAGTCTTCTTGTTTCTGCAGTCAGCTTGTAACAACTCAATAGTCTGTCTTAAAGCTCCATGTATCCACTCTTTCTTAATTAGTGAAATAGTATGTTTTAATTGCCGTCGGTCTCCCCAAGCGCCAGTGAAGCCATCTGTGTAACATAGAACATCTGCCAATACAGTGTGTGTGTGTCTGTGCCACCACACAGGAAGTGATGTCACGGATCAGGAAGATACATTGACACTGCTTAAACAGTGCAGTTGCGTCTCGTGGCCTAATGGGGACAGTCCGTCAAGTATTAATTTTCCATTTTCCTCCCAGGCAGTGTTTCTGTGAAAGAGGTCGCAGAACTGCTGGACCAGAAAACCCTGCAGCTCTTGAAGAAAGAGTGCGGTGGCCTTCAGACACTTCTGAAGAACAACCACCAAGTCTTCCGAGGTAGGTGGGCTCGCTATTTGTCATGTGATGCAATGGGAACATTTCACAGTTTTTCTCGTTATTTGGATGATTCAATTTTTTAATGTAAATGTTTAAATTGCGCTGATAGAGAGCCATGCGCGTCTTACCAGCTGTTTAATTTGATTATTTAATCTGAATTCTCTTGATTTAGTGGAAGGAGGGAGAGTCCATATCAGAGACTGGCGAACGTTTGAAGAGAGGAAAAGCACCAAGATAAATACCAAGCGGAAGCCATTAGTAACCGGCGCCCTTAAAACACGGTCCTGCTGGTTTCATACACACCACCCTCAGGGCTGCCCTCTGGAGGCTGAACAGTGTTCCTATGCCCATGGACCTGATGACTTGAGACCTTCTACCAGACCGCTGAAAAAGACCAAGATCTCTGCCTTTTGATTGGCTCATTCCTTGTCAACATTTCTGTGGACTTTAACATAATGGCTACATGGCTTATTGATAGCAGTAACCTTATGTTATGCAGAAACAGTCAACTTGAAACTCAATCTGTTTTTTTGGTTGTTTTGTTTTAAGGCGCTTTATTTTAATTGTTTAGTGTCACTTATAGAGAATCAGAGAATAATATACTGTTGATTTATGCTGTGTTCTTATAAAGCCCATGCTTTTCAAAGTGACATTGAATTGGATTTCAAAATTCTTCAGTAAGTATTTGGCTTGATCTCATATTCCCTTTGCAACAGCACCATGGTTCAGGTAGACACATTTTGCTCCTAAATGCTGCTAAGTGCAAGACCAGTGCAACTCCCTGACACACAACATGTTAGGACCTCTGTATTCCCATTCATTTTCTGCTATTGCTATTTATACAATCGTTCACCGGCTCTTTGATGCTCAGAGACAGGTCGGGAGTTAGGACAGGCTGAACAAGGTAAATGTTAGCAGTATGAATTATTTGTTGCCTGGTGTAGAGAGGGTACACTCCATGCTCTGCTCTGCTGCTTTATTACTGGCTGCTCTGACCCTGCCACTCAAATGTCAGTCAAGGAGAGTATGGCCCACCCACGGACAGTAATGGGCTGATAAGAGGTGGGCTCTGTGTATGGGAGGGGGGTGGGCATCAGAGCCACAGCTCCATAGGCGATAAGAGTGTCTGTTATGTCTAAAACACTGTATACTGTTTTCTAAACCACCTCTTTAGCCTAGCTATATTTATATGTAGGGTACATTATTACCTGAGCAGTTAGCCTCCCGTGTGTGTATGTCCTATTGGTTTGAGAGGAACTACTGTACTTTGACAGTGTTTGAAATGGAACCTGATGTGATTGACGTGATTGGATGAGGCTGATTTCCAGTTGGGTCATTGAGCCAATACTTGAATCCAAAGCAGTGTACAGTACATGACCTAATAAGAAGCAGCTGGGGGTCAGTTGTCTTGTTCAAGGATCCTTACCTATGCCGGGGACGATGCTCAAACCCTCCTATCAGATGGCATTCAAACCACTGCCCCCACAACGCATGCATAGGTACTGCTGTAGGTCGCATTTGAGAGATTCAGCGAGAGCTAGCTTAAAATGAAAGAGAGAAACTAAGATTTAGTAAATCTAAGTTCGTCGGACCAATTGAGGAAAAGAAGGTGTCAGAAATCTTCGAGTAACCATAGCAAAATGCAAGTCAACTTGTACGGGGGCTATATTAAAGCGTATACTGTAATTTCAGAGCATTTAACTCTGACATCAGCTGATGGATGTCTATATTTCTAACAAATTACACTATATATATAGCATCCTACCTACTCCTTTCAGTGTTAATACTGTACATTATCAACCTTAAAACCCTGTGGAGTATTATATAGACATCTATGCTTAAACATGCTGTATGTATCTATATTTCTCAGATCAAATGTTTATTTCTATAGTATGTATATTTCAGCCAACTGTTTTATATCTATGTATTTACTATGTAAGATGTCTGAGTGTTTAGAAAGGCGTCCAAAATCAAAAGTATTATTATGTATGTAGGGCTTTCCCCTCTCCCCACTTCTTCGTGGCAATGTATTCCTGGTAACATAATTGGAACGCACTAGGACGTGACCCGAGTCCTCCCAGCCCTGCCCACTGTCCTCCCCGCCCATTAAACCACCATTACGACTCTATTTGCGCCGGCTCCGCGCCACTGACCCACAGACCAACAGCAAGCAAGATTAATAACAACCATCCCACCCTGGCCCACTCAAACAAATCATGAGCTCCGTCACCCTCCCCAGCCGAGGAACGCCAAACCCAGCAACGACAAACACACGTCAACACAGTTAATTGTGGGAAAATGTGTGCCGGATGAAAGCATGGATTCAACATTGTGTGTAGCTGTCCCTTGAGACCTGAGCAAGCGGGTTGTGATTAAGCATGACATCTAAAAATAGACTTCTTGATTATTGACATATGATAGTAAGCATGAAAGCCATGGGATCTACTTCTAAGGTGTTGCTGACCTGAAATTGTGTTTTTCACAAGGTAACCAATAGAAGCAGGTTTCTGTAAACACCCCCAGCTTGGCACACATACCCATTATCTGGTTTACACCTCAACCTAAGATACAATAATAGTGTCTGCCTTAGCCACTACAGTTTACAATAAGAGGTATCCAATATATTCTTTACAATACACAAAATCAAACCATAATGGTTTCAGTAATTGTAAAGCTTTTGTAGTGGTCTAATTGTTGCGATAGAAAATAAGATATATTTGACCCCATTATTTTTTTTGACACAATATCCAATTAATAGTGATCGAAAAGGCAAGATATCTTGTGTTTTCATGCAGGCTATACTCCAATTAAAATACTGTTTGTAAAAATGTTCTTTATTCAAGGAAGGAAAGAATCTAGCCAAGCGTAATATAGCCAATTGACTTCCTAAATATTAGAATATATGGCAGATCAGCAGGACTGTATCCTTGTCATTCTCTGTATTTCTGTTTTGGTGTACATTTAGTGCTCTCCTTTATCTTGTAAAGGTTTTGCAGGTTTCTCTACCTCTACAAATCTCATAGGCCTTGTTGACAGCTGTCACTGCAAGAACAGCTAGGTCTATGATGAAAGAGAAGTTCCTTGCTTTTCAGTATCATTTTATTCTTGAGTTGACGGAAGGTGGAATGGTATTTAAACAAAGTGTTTTTCTATGTGTGTTTGGTTTTATTTCTCAGTTTTGTTAGGAAGACAGAAGGTATTTTATGTTCCAATATCAGTACAATAAGCTTTATGTGAGGGCTAATTGCCTATTTCAATCACCTTATGCTCTAACTGCATTTCCATGTAATTTCTGATCTAATTAACAAGATGCAAAATGGGCTTTAAATTGCATGTTGCGGGGGCGGTGTCTCACAGTTGTGTGTGTGTGTGTGTGTGTGTGTGTGTGTTGGGGGGCGGGGTGTGGGGTAGGGGGCGTGAGCGTGTGAGAAGTCGCAGGAGATGGTTTGATGGTTTGATGATGGTTTGGCGCGACTGGGGTAAAAACGATGGACAGAAACACACACACACACACACACACACACACACACACACACACACACACACACACACACAGAGGATGGCCTGGTTTTAGCTTCTAGTGTAATTTTTATGTTGTTTGTATAATGTATATGCATGCAGTTGCATTCAATGTGATATATGGTACAATAAAGTGTATCACAGTATACATTGTTTAACTTTTAAATGTTTTATTGAAACCTGGATAGTGTAGTTGAACAGTTCACTGAACATACAAAATCATATTTATTACAATGTCCTTGTAAGGGATTTCTCTCATGTTGGAGGTAATAACTCAATGCTAGCAATGTCATCGTCAGGCTTCAATAAATTTAATTTAAGCTGCAAACACATCACTGAAGTATGTTCTATCTTCAACTTCTGCATCTCGCTAATAATTTTCCAAGATGTGACATTTCAGGGAACAGAATTTCTGCTCGAAACAAAGGCACACATGTAGCTCAGTATCAACAGGTCTCATTGTAAACAAAGTTGCTGCCTTTTGCATCTGCATCATTTGTGATTAGTTAAACCTACACAACTGTTCCACAGCCAATAGTGAACATTTTTATTCATTATTATTATTAATAATAATAATAATAATAATAATAATAATATAAATAATAATAATACATTTTATTTAAGGACGCCTTTCATGACACTCAAGGACATTTTACATTACAAATACAAAGCCTAATATAAAAACATTTGACTAAGACAGCATACATACAAATAAAAAGTGTGTACAGTAAAGTAAAGGAGACTGAGCAGATTTCAAATAGCATTGGTTTGTTGTGGTCAGATATGGGGAGGTCAGTTATATTGGCTGGGGAATATATAAAACAATCAGAGGTTGGGAGTTTAAAAGCAAGTCATTTTGTTAAGTGTAAGGAGATAGGTAAATTAACAGAATTGGCTTTCAGTTTAATTTTTATTAAATGTAATTGTAACTAACATAATTTAAATGTAATTTCAATTTAATAAAATTTTCATTTTTTTTGGGGAAACCTCAGCAAACAAAAATAAAGATGTATTTATTTATGTCACAGAAAATATAGCCATTTTTAACAGCAAAAACCAGCAATATTGTTTTAGTTTTTAAAAATTATAATTATATGTTTTACTTCTATGAGTGCAGATTCAGAATGACCAATACCCCTGATTGGCCATGGGGATGGTCAAGGTAGATAAGAGCCTCTATGGCTCCCAGGGACTTTGTTCATGTTTTTTCCATTGCTTTTCTTTGGGCTCTCATACCTTCCAGACCCTGACAACCTCTTCGCTGCCCCCCCCCCCCTCCACACACATTACACACATCTCTCACACTCGGGCACGCGTGTACCCGTGACACATAGAGATAACAGTGTCAGGCAGCCAGCCTGTTATACTGCTGTTCCTCTACCACCACCCCCGTATGAGATACACAGCCTAGTGTGAGGGATTAGTATTAGAGAGAGAGAGAGAGAGAGAGAGAGAGAGAGAGAGAGAGAGAGAGAGCGGGAGGGGGGGGAGGGTAATCATGAGGAGCAGGTCTTTGGCAGTTTTGCTATTTGACATTTAACCATTCATCCAAGCCTTATTTGGTTCATATTGTGAGAAGTACAATGTTTCTATTTTCATCCTATGGTATATACTGTACAATGTAGTGTGGATTACTTATAAAACAAGTGCTAGGAAATAGAAACATGTTCTTCCAACGTTACTGTACAGTAGGCCATGTTATGTATTATGCTATTTATTTATTTTAATTAAACACTGTATAAGCTTCCTATGTTTTATATAGTACACTTCATTTACAAAAGACATAAATGGTGCCATACATATTTAACATCTGGGGGTTCTAATTAAACTAAGATAATGCTAAACATATGCCATGCTAACATATCGCTACAGTTTGAGAAGCACTAGAACAGGGTAAACAGAAAAGTATGTGTTAAGTTACATAATGTCTTCAGTAAGAATTCCTGGTGCTCTCCTCCCAAGTGAAGCTAAACAAACATTTTGTGGCCCTAGCAACCAACACACGCAACACAGAAATCTACTAGAGTTACAGTAGGCCAATAATTAGTTATGGACTTACTCTCTCTGTCCATTACTTTTTTGCTGTGCTTTTAAGAATGATTTCAATGTCCATGTTTCCAGATTAGACACAACCACTATGTCTGTTGAGTTGGCTATAAACATTGCTTATAGTTTAAGTATTCTACTGTACTACTTTGTGAGTTAGTGTTACCTTGGGGCATGTGCTAGCAGTGGAATTTAGTTCATAAATGGATCTGTGTGCTGAAGAGAAGTATCTTGCGAAAACAAAAACAAGACTTGAGTCTTTAGATTATATAATATAAATATAAATATATAAGTATCGTTCGAAAACAATAACAAAACTTGGTCTTTATATTTAGACAAGAGGATTTCCAGAGGCATAATTGATGAATAGTTTCTAATTGAACAGGCGCTTGAAAGCAATGCTTCACAAAGGTTTCAGAAACAGTATAAGGCTTCTCCTCTCTCAGGAAGTTCCTTACCAGTGCTGAAGGGCAGACATTTTCCCCTGTCTGGTTTAATGCATATTAATGGAAATAATTGTCATGAATATTTCTAGAAACTATAGTTAGTGCAGAAAGGCATTGTGGGATGTGATCTCTAGGGATGGCACCGATACGATACTGAGATCGGAAATCGGTCCGATACTGACTTAAATATCTGAATCAGTATCGGTGACAATTGGACAGTTGTAACCGATCCATGGGGCTAATCCAGTTAAATTAATTTACACGTGTAGGTCTACTGTCAAGCATCAGCCATGTCTAACCTACAGTACCCAGGCCACACTATCAGCAGCAGGTTACTAAAGAGCATCTAAGTCATAAAATATAGATTGGCTGTCATTTAC
>JAODUE010008545.1:12500-54124 GCA_027564755.1 Amblyopsis hoosieri
GGCCTTTGGTAGAGTAAGCAGTAACACAAGACCAGTGGTCTCGGGTGATTTTTATTATTTTTTGATTTAATAAACCTTTTTATTTGTAATTATTTGTTTTCTTGTTTTATAAAATATGTCTGTGGTTGTTTATATATTTATACAGTATTAAATAGTAACAAAATAAGAAGTTTGTAATGCTAAATCATTTAAGCTTTGATAAACTGTAACGTAATGTAACGTAATGTAATGTCTGTTTATTTGAAAACGGGGCTAAACTATTGGGTTTTGGGGACTGAACATGCACTCCCACAAGACAATGAAACTGGTTGTTGTTGGTATGGTCGGATTACCAAAATAGTCTCATCCACCTGTAAGAAATGTAACAGCTCTGTAATGTAACAGCTCAGTCAACCATCTAATGCCTATCTAAGCTGTCTAGTTGCTTGGATACCACAAATGAGAAGGGTACACCGTTCAATTGGTCATCCCCACATTAACGACAGTGACATGGTCTAACTGTGGATAATCAAGGTTTCCCAATCCGCTCAGGCGACAGTGACAACCCCACGTAAATGATATTTACATCTACATCAAGCACATGGGTTGGCAGAGATTAGCGTGATAACATCCCGGACTGAGGTGTTGCTATGGGAACGTGACTCATCACAACAACTCTTTCTGCTATACCTGTGGCAGCTGTAGACTTCTCATGAAAGCTATTCCGTGCAGCTTTTGTTTGCCAAGCAGAGCTCTCTGCGCCTCCAGCTTTGATACTAATCATATCAGAATGATGCTAAACGACACAGTGAGATCCACTGAACATGTACTGCATTGGACATACTGCATACCTTTTCTGCATATCCTAAAATCTGTTCTGTCTTTTGGGGGATAGCCCTCAGTTAATATAGAATGAAAGGGGAGCTATGACCCACATTTGACCTAGCCTCGCGAGACCATCCTGATCTAGCAAGCTTCAGTTTAATTTTGCCGTGAGAATCAGTCTGGAAAGCCTAGAAATAATTTGAATGTGTCCGAGTAGCAACTGAACTTTCCAATCACGCCCGTATGTTGATAGTTATACGGGCGTGGTTTAGGTGTATCGAAAACGACCAGATGGTTCATCCAATCAACTGCCAAGTATTGTTTTTGAAAGAACCTGTCCTTTACAGTTTCAATGGACGGCTCCCCAGATGGACGTTGGCACGTCAGGTTACATTTTACCCGCTACAGACCCACTATTGGCTATAGCAGGTCTGTGTGTTGTTACTATAATGAGCGATGATATGAAAGGGCACGCCCTAGTTCGACATAGAGTTCTGAAATGTGGTAGCCTACTGCATGTAGGTCAACCTCCTCACAAGGAACACATTTGGACCAATGTCAAACCCATGTGCATCTTCTCTGGAACCAGCCCTTATATACATATCAAGTGTGAAATGTGTGTTTTATGCTTTAATAAGGAAAAAGACCGATCTTCAATCAACTTTATACTATATGTGGGAGTTACAGACCAAAAACACACAGCAATTCTAACAACATTCTGACACAAAAATGCATGTAAATCAGTTTATTATGCATCTGACATAACATTTTTCAATCACCTCATCACCATGACCTATACCATTTAACAAATCTGGGTAACGACCACGTAAAATGTGCTCCCTATGTGATGGTTCAGGCATGTTGTCAAGAAAAAACTGTGGGATTCCACCTGTCAATGTTGCTAAAGCTATAAACAAACCACATGAGATGTCAGTCAATTGTTTCTGCTAATTACCTAGTGGCATGCTTTTCTTCGCTCACTTGAGTGTTGCCAACAGTGTGTTGAGTATTGTCTGGCTGGTGTTGTACTGTAGCCTTGTGTTCAGTATAGTTACTAGTAACTAGATACTGTAATATTATTTATGTTTCCAGTAACTAGTAGTGTAACTAATTACTTTTTATTTTCTAATTATATATTATTATTATTATTATTATTAATATAACAGTATATTAATTACTAATCCAAGTAATGCTGCATTACTGCGTTACAAGAATGAGATTTCTGGTCCTAGCTAACTTATGGTAGGCTAATTGAACCAACCAACCAATCATCTGCTTTGAGAGGCTGCAATGTTTTCTCTTTGGTTGATTGTTGACTCCTAAGGTTCATTATTGTTCCAATAAAGAGGATTCAGTTCTAAAATGAGCTGGCTACACAGGTTGTCATTTTTTGGAAGGGGCAAGGCAGGGTAGTGATAGCGAAAGTAATATAGTAATGTAACTAATAATGCAACTAATTACTTTTAATACCCAGTAATAAGTAAAGTAATTTTATTACTAATATTACTTAATATTATAAGAAATAATAATAGTAACGTATTACAATTCCTGAGTAAGTTGCCCAACACTACTCATGTTTGACGGTGTTGTTCTATGCCATCAGAATGGACAGGCATGAACATGTTAATGACTACTGACTGTCTTCCATGTTTGTCATCATTCTTTTGTTCACTTCATGTAGCCTGTTGGCCTTTGGTCAGCATATAATCAATTTAATGTTCAAATTAGAACCTACTCTCAACTAAGGTAGACACAATTACATTGGTCTATTATAATAATGATGTCACACACAGTATATACACAGTGCAGCAGTATATATTTATACTGTGACATAGGTGTTGCAATCTATTTTTCGTTCCTTGGCATTGTGCGGAAACAGGCAGGATAATACAGAGTCATTGAATTAGAAATGATGACTTGAGCATTAATGCACACTTGTACTTAATACAGGACATTATAGCAGAAGATGCAAATGCATAAGTCCATTGACCCATATAGAGGACACTCAATTAATATAGTTGTGTTAAAAATGGGTTGCTAATGTTGTATATCCACTAAGACATTCCATGGCATGCTTATGTAATAACATTTTTAATGAAGCTATTATTCACACTGCCACTACATCTGTAAAATAAAATAAAATATAGCTAGCTCTAGCTCTTTCTATTTATTGTGTAATGATCTGTTCTTCTGTACTTACTTAGAAGTAAGCTATATGGATTTGTGGAATGAAGTTCAAGGCATATCTTCCTCTAATAGGGACAGCCAAGATCACTGTTCTAATAGAATGCGTTTGCTTATGATAACTGGTCTATATGGCCACTTCACCTATTATCTGCAAAAGTATATTTATTCTAAGTCATAATGTAAATCTTTCTCAGTTGGTGGTTTGGCCCAGCAAAAAATAGCCGTTTGATGTTCTGGAAAGGTGGCAAACATAAATTGTCATACTGAAGAAAGAAAAAAAACAGAGAAAGACAAGATATCCTGAAGATAACTTCCGTCTTCCTGTAATGATATCATTAATCCCAGACCAATAATGTATGTGGATCCCAGAGAATTATGGGGGTAAACATTTCTACAGTTCTACTATGCTGTAGGAGTGTTCACAGTGTTAACGTTTCATGGTGAAACTATTTATTTTATGAAGTATTAACTTTTATTTGCTTTTAGTATGGTAAATCGTCCTCTCATGTCCAAGTAAAACCAAGAGCATAACCAAACACCAGTGTACACACGTACACAGTACGAGTGGTTTGTGAACGATTCGTTCAAAATGAACAAATGTTTTTATAGAATCGGAACTCATGATTCCTTTGAGTGCAAATGGGTATTTGGGTCTTCTGAGTCTTTGATCCTTGTAGATGGTCAATGCAGCACAGATCGTAAAAGAAGCATGACAAACAATATTGCTACGAATGCAGCTGCACACTAAACAGGCTCACATTTATCCTACCCTCTTTGAATGAGACCGCAATTTGAGTGAAAATAATCTCCGATCATTCATTCGTTGTTCACTTGATAGGGACACACCGACCCAAACGAATGAAAAGATCTGGATCTTTGAGTCTTTCGTTCATTGTTCACATGACTATTACTATCACTAGGGACAGGACTCAAAAGAACCAAAGGATCTGAGTCTTTGGGTCTTTGGTTCTGTGATTACGTGACACCAGCTTGAGCCAGAGACTCAAGAGAACCATATGTTCCTCCCACTCTGTCTGTAAAGTAACATGTTATCCCTAAGAAGATAATTCTAGAATATACTTTTCAACATAAATCAGTCCACTGGGCCAAAAATGAATCTAATGTAAAATATGGTTCAATAGGAAAGAAAAAAAATTGTAGAGTTTGAGGTCTGAACCCTAGATCTTATTGTTGCAACACTTGTGACCTAACCAGCTACAATGTAACAGCAGCACCTTTACTGGTCTGAGGATGAAAGAAGGAAAGACTTTCCATTCTGGACGCTGACTCAAATTAATCATCTGGATCTCCCTCTTTGCTCACGTGACACCAGCATACGCAACAGAGACTCTAGAGAACCGAAAAACGTTACACTGAACAAGATTCAAGGATATGGATTGCTCAGAAGATCCTAACTAATACACAGGCATGCACAAACAGTAAGAGTTGCCTTCTGCCTCACTGCCACTGACAAACTACGACACAAGTAATTCACTACTTCATTAACTAGCTAATATGTTGTCCTGTGCAGCTTTAAAGTGCATTGAACTTTCACAAGACTGTTCTAGGACATATGGTTATGCAATACAGTAGATAGTGCAGCTCCTCTGAGACAAGACCTACAGATGACCATGCGCACAAACCTGGGTCCCTTGTTCCGACCTGACCTTTTAACAGTATGTTCTACAGACCCTCTGGAAAGGCTGGGTCTTTAAAAGTTACTATACAGGTGTGTTGACAGTGGCATTCCGTGTACTTTGGTGGTCACTGAGGAATAGCTAACGCTGGTCTCACACTTCACTGTGCATCTGAGACACTTACTGCTGCCTCTAAGGTCATCATTGACTGTGTGAAGGCTAGACACAGTTATTTGAGGTTTTTGTGCTCCTCACTCTGCAGAAATGACAGTTGGATGGCTTATGGAGCAGTTTCTTTCTTTGTTGGTAGTCAAAGGTTTGGATTTAGATGTTCTCTGATGTTTTCTGACATTCTCTGGCCATGTTCACAATCAAATTCCCTGTCGTTCTAGCATGATCTGCACATCTAACCTTCTAAATCTGAACTAAATCTAAATCTATATCTATATCTATATCTGCTGCACTGCGTGCCTTTGGTGAGTAAACTTGATAGTGACTCATATTCGGTTTATACTGAAAATAAAAATTGAAAGTTTCTGTTCCATACTCTACTGCTCAATGCCTCCAATGTTTCTTCATGTTTTTTTATTTATTTATTATATACAGTTATTGCATTGTCATCTTTGTCAGTAACATTGTTCCAATCTTGTTTCTTCGTGTTAAAATATAGCTTTGCTAGAATAGGAATTGATCCTTCCTAACCCCAAATGAAACCAAGAACCTAACATTAGACTCCATGGATTTGCTGATACCGAAGGAAAGTTACCACGGAAACGGACACAGCTTTCTTGCCATTGACAAAGCTGTGCTGAAATAGGTCAGCTGAAAGTCTTAAAATAAATAGCTTTCAAAAATAAACTGTGCAGCTTCATGTTGTGATGGAGACAGAGCCACAGCCAACTAACCACCACAGCTTCATTTCCATTTAGCCTCATATTTAAGATGAATGGTAATTATTGAATTGTCTTATATTTATCTTTAATTGTTGGGTTGTCTTCATGCAAGTGAAGCTGCTGCTTAAGGGTGTGATATGTCGTTATTATAGGGTGCCAGCACTGTAAGCACATCCTTAAAGGCTGGGTTGATTGATTGGCTCTATTGTTTCTTCAACCTGGTAAAAGCCATTGATGAGGGAAATGCCTCCCTTCATCTTAAACAAAAATGTAACAGTCGACATCTGGAGTCTGAAACATCCTTTCCAACCTCACAAAGTGTCTGTGCAACACACTTTCCCCAAAGAACAACACCTGGAATACATTTTTATCACATGGCCCATGGTACTTGTGCGCTTTCTGACCCAGAACTTAAAAGTAAGCGAGTTATTGTTTGAACCTCTCACAGGTGTTTACACTGTGTTGGTTTGCCTTGCCCTGGTTCCCACCTTGAGTTAGGTAATACACTGAGAGTTATATTAGAGGTGACACCCCATCAGACCTATAAATAGCAGCACTTTCCCCAAGGAACACAGATGTACACCAGGAATTTGATCAGTGTTTGTAGCTGACATCACTCTCTTCTGCTTTGTCTTATCACAGTCAGAAACTCCAACAAGCATAAAGACGCACACACACACAAACGCACGCACGCACACGCACATGCACGTGCACACACACATGCATGTGTGCAGTGCACATGTGGCAAAACTATATGCCCACAACACCTAGTGCAGGCACACACACACACACACACACACACACACACACACACACACACACACAAACACATAAAAAACAACTTTAACACACTTAGTCAGAGCAGTTACCTACATATGTATGTTTTTCTAATAATAATAATAATAATAATAATAATAATAACGTTTTTAGGAGCAGTGGCTTCTCAGTTTATTCCTCAGGATTTTCCACAATGCATCGAACTATAATCCACTACGTTTTCATGAATACGTTTTCTTATGCGGTGGACCCTGAAAGGAGGTTTCCCAGTACTTTAAATCAATAATATATTTAAGTAGCCTACTGTGTATTATTCTATGCGAAACCACTGCAGGCTGTCTGACCTGTGTGAGTCAGTCATTGTATGTACATGCTTATCCAGCATTAACATGACTCAACAAGCGCTGCACTGTCATTGAAGACATATGCTCAGAACTCTGGAACACGTCTCCGTGCAGCTATAGGCTATACAAGCGCAGGAGCCTAAATTAAATGCACTGATAAACCAAACAGCCTGCTTGTAGTTTAGTCAGATAAGCTGCTCATTCAACCGTCCAACGTAAGAACCATAGTCTATAATTATTTAACTTTTCTTAATTAAAAACGTTTCTTATTAAACTGCTTAGTCATTGTGCAACTTCTTAAGTAACCTCCTGTTTTGGCCAGCCAGTGTATTTTATATACATTAGCCTAGTACATTATAAGATAATGTAAATTAAGCATATAATAGGCTATGTGTGAGGAGAACTACTTTTTCGCAAAAGCAAAATGCCGTTAAATCAAAAGGGTTAGTCCATGACCATGACTTCTTAGGCCTACTCAAAAAGTAAGTCACATAAGTCTCTCGCCGTTATGGACATAAATATCTCTAGTGTGAACCATTATTTTTTACGCAAATAATGTTATAGTAATTTCACATCTACAGTATGCTATAGCTGCGGCCTAAGAATAATTAATTTCAGGGATATGTATTTGCCCACGTGACTGTCTCCTGTGCAAGCACCTGGTGCAATTTGGCCAAGGGAGATGCATCTCCAACACATCCTTGGATTTCTCTGGTCTCTCCTGCCTCCAACAACATTGATTTGTGCAGGTGTGATCGATGAGACGACACTTGAAACTGGCAAGAGATGTGACTGATTGATTTGTGCACAGGAGGCGAAGATGTCGCAATAGAAGCATATTGACAAATTATAGACTATAACAACTAACAAATCTAGCTTTTCAAATTCTTTCTTATAGGTGTTTACACGAGTTATTTGTATATATGTGTGATTTAAAGCTCAATGGGACATTTGTTTTAATATACATAAACCGCGTTGTCATGCCAGTCTTCAGTTCTGTCTTTGTGCGGTTGACGTGTGCAGCACCCATAGTCAGTTGAAGTCTCGGCAGCAGCTGAAAGGACGATGCAGCGGCCGGTGTGTGATCCACGAACCCTACTTTCATTCGAACTAATGCTTTTGCGCTGGTCGTTTGTTGAAGAGCAAATATCTCAAAAGTTTTTAGGGTAATGGAACCGACGGGCGCGGGGAACGCGTGCGTCTCTTCGTTTCAGCACGACGGACAGCGCTCCCTGAACTTGGAGAGGGCGGGAGGACCTAAACAGTTGGAGTCCATTTGTCTTATCTGTCGAGCTGTTGGAGATTTAACTATTCACCATGGTGGATTTTAAATGTCTATTATCAACAAAAGGCGCAATTAACCCGAGAGTGGACTTTCTGAAGTGAGCAATGGACTTTGCTGAAACCCTCTTCGCGTTGTTCATTGTCGTGGTCGCTATAGTCTCTTTGTTGTCGAACTTGTTGGTGCTGTTATGTTTCGTCCAGAGCACCGAGATACGCCGACAGGTGCCCGGTATCTTTACCATGAACTTGTCTTTCTGCAACATTCTGATTACTATTTTAAACATGCCAACAACTTTGGTGGGGATTATCAGACACCAGCAGCCTTTTGGGGACTGCCTTTGCCACACAGTGGGCTTTCTGGAGACCTTCCTGACTGCAAACACCATGCTGAGCATGGCATCTCTGAGTATAGACCGCTGGATAGCCGTGGTTTTCCCTCTGAGTTACTCCACTAAAATGCGTTACAAGGACGCGGTGATAATGGTCTGCTATTCGTGGCTTCATGCGCTCACCTTCTCTCTCACGGCCCTGCTCTTCTACTGGACAGACTACAGTCATATTTACGCGTCGTGCACATTGCAACTGAACGACGAGGGCGACAGGATTAAGTTTACCGTCTTTACAGTAATTTTCCACGCCACCAGTTTTGTGCTGTCTCTATTGATACTATGTTTCACATACTTGAAGGTGTTAAAAGTCGCAAGGTTTCACTGCAAAAGGATTGACGTTATCACAATGCAGACTCTTTTTCTCCTCGTCGATATTCATCCAAGGTACTTTATCTGATGTAATGTTACTAGATTGTTTCCATCAATATTACGTCTTTAGTCTATAACACAATAACATGCTTGTTTATGTTTGTTTTGAAAGTGGTGCAAAACACTAAAAGCAATTTATTTTCAGCGTGAAGCAAAGATGCTTGGCTGAGCAAAAGCGGAGAAAGCAGAGAGCCACAAAAAAGATAAGCATATTTATTGGGTCGTTCATCCTCTGTTTTGCTCCCTACGTGATCACAAGGTAAGAAGAATAAATAGATTGAGTAACAAAAAAAAAAGTTTATTGTATATATGCTTACATCAAAGGTGACCCAATTTGAGAGAAATTAGATGAGATAGATATACTTAAGAAACTGCATGGGCTCTTGACATCCTTTAGTCTGTAACCATATAGTTCCTTAATTAGTTTGATATCATCTGTGAACCAATTATAATAAAACAGCCCTGCATATATTATGAGGACCTACAGGCATTTCATCTGGTATTATGATACAATAACAAAATGATACTGTAAGTGCTCCGGTTTTAGCACAACAAACACATATAGCATAACAACAACAACAACAACAAGATATCCATCTACTGTAATCATAACATTAAAGGTATTGCCTTGAACCATGAAGTGAATCTATCCACATATATTACCTGAAGCTAAATGACACCATTTAACCAGGTGGCTTGTGCGCCAGTTCCACAGAATACACCAATGTATAGCATACATATTACATGACCAGAGCTTGACATTTAGTGCGTGTGAGTGTGTGTGCATGTGCGTGCACATGTGTGTTTGTGTCTGAGTGTGCATAGAGATGGGGACTATTGTGAAACATAAAATGTAACCTCCTGATTTATCAAGGAGCATATCTCTTCAGTTGACATTTACAGTAGCCATATCATGTCCTCCTGATGGTAAATTATGAAGGCATTACTTTCACATTTGATTGATGTGTATTGCTGGGATACATGCAATACTTTTTTCAGTCTGTATTAAACTCACGTGCATTTCAGGTAATTTCTTCGTTCATTGTATTGTTTTAGTTGCTATGTGGAGCACATTTGTATACACGTTACTAAGACCAACTTTGATTGTGATATGTCATATATTTCATATTTATCTGAACTATACATTCACATGAATTAATCTTGGCTAATCAAATGCAGTTTATAAGGCATTTTATTTTAAGTTATTTATTTCTTGCTATTGAATTTAAAATAATCTGTAAACAGCAAATGAGAACACTCAATTAAAATGGGACTCACTTATAGTGGGATTTTATATGACTTTCTGTCACTAGAGCACACCACCTTCTCAGACCAAAACAAATGTTTTGAAACAAATGCCATATACACATGAACTAACATGCACGCTTTGTCCTCCCGTATCTGTAAAAAAGGACAGAGGAGCTCAGATTATTAAACAGACAGAGAATGTCATGTCATTCTCTTCTCAGGACACAATTACTCCACTATACCTTTACGCTGCTATATTAAAGACAGGATTAGTTATTCCCAGAGAATGCTTAAAAACTTTGAGCTCAATTCAGAACAATATCCCTCCTCAGCACCGACTTACACATTGAAACGCATTGTGTAGCAAAGCGTAGTGCTACGGCTTTGTTGATGTGAGCGGTGTTCGCCACTTTGTTGATGTTCCTATTTATGGAGCCAAGGCTGTGCAGAAGAATCAGATTATTTTTGTCAACACGCACACGGTAACAATAAGATAGCAAAATGCGAGGAGATATTTCGTGAATTTGACAAAGAGTGTATTAGCTTACCTTTAGCTTGCAATAGCTGACTATACCTTTAATGTTTTAAATATCATGTAGGGCACTTTTAAAAGGACAAACACGTTGGTTTGAAACGTGTGTATGTCCCTCTCATCCTACTGTATTGTGCTCAGTGGCTCAGACAAGTGGATCAGACAACTCCTCCCCCTTTACTGCGTCTACCATCACACTATTCTCTACTCCTCCCCCTTTAGTGCTTCTACCATCACACTAATCTCTACTCCTCCCCCTTTAGTGCTTCTACCATCACACTATTCTCTACTCCTCCACCTGCAGACATAGTTGTGTTTCAAACTTAACTATGTGTGAATGCGGAACTGCTACAGCAAGTACAAACATTTCAGCGTCTAGTAAATCCCTTTTGGTTTTACTTGAAAATGTTTGTAAAAGACAAACAAACACCTGAAAAATCTCAAATCCTTTCAAAACGAACTTGAAATAAAAGGCCGTAGTGATGATCTCACCCTCCCCCCCCCCTCTCTCTCTCTCTCTTTCTCTCTCTCTCTCCACCAGGCTAGTTGAGCTCCTACCCTACGTGAGCATCAGCCGCCACTGGGGGATCGTCTGCAAGTGCCTGACGTACGGCAAGGCGGCTTCGGACCCCTTCGCCTACTCCCTGCTGCGACAGCAGTACAAGAAGGTGCTGGTTTCCGCCGTGAACCGGCTGCTGCGGCGCGACCTCTACCCCTCCTCAGGCCACAACAGCTCGCTGGACACGGAGAACGACTACTGCCTGCAGAGGATCAGCTAATGGACGCCTTCCCCAGCCCGCAACCACACAATTATACATACTGGCCACAGCTGGGACACACGGACGGGCTTCACCGCCGCCACCGCTTTCCCCCTCCCTCTCCTCGGTGGTGGGAGGGGGAGGGGGGCTTTATAGGTGGTTTGGGTGCAGGGGAGAGAAACAGGGCAAAGGGAAGATGGGTTATTGCTAGAGAGGGGGAGAAACAGGGCTGAGAGAGGAGGCTGTGGAAGCAGAGGGTAGTTAAAGGACATTTATGAGGGAGAGGATGGATGGATGGGTGGGTGGATGGAAGGATGGATGGATGGGTGGGTGGATGGATAGATGGAAGGATGGGTGGATGGAAAGGTGGATAGATGGGTGGATGGATGGATGGATAGGTGGATGGATGGATGGATGGGTGGATAGATGGATGGATAGGTGGATAGGTGGATGGATGGATGGATGGGTGGATGGATGGATGGGTAGGTGGATAGGTGGATAGGTGGATGGATGGATGGATGGGTGGATGGATGGATGGATGGATGGATAGGTGGATGGATGGATGGGTGGATGGATGGATGGATAGGTGGATAGGTGGATGGATGGATGGATGGATGGATAGGTGGATAGGTGGATGGATGGATGGAAGGATGGATGGATGGATGGATGGGGAGATAAGGGGAGGAGATGGGAACAGACAACGGGAGGATGAGGGAGAGAATGTGATGTGCTGACTTCTGATGGTATTGGTGAACAGGGGGTCACATTCAAGATTCATTAGTGATACCACACACACGTGCACACAGACACACACACACACACACACACACACACACACACACACACACACACACACACACACACACAGGCACGCAGGATCAAATGAATCATTGTTATTGGATGAGTCAAGGTAAAGCGGAGCCTGAGTTGGGTGCACACCCCGAGCAGTGCTTCAGCTGGCCAGAGAAGTGGTCTAGACTTTGTGATCCTCCACCATCCACAGAACACGTGGGATGCAAATGAAGACGCGTTGTTTTATAAGCGTGGCCGCTAAATGTCGCGATGCGTCGATGTTGGCGTCCACAGTATTCCTGCCATGTTGTCTCGACTACTACAGACTACAGATGGTCACCATTTAATGTCAAGTCACAGAATTTGAATGCACTTTGTATAATTCTCTCAGAACTACTAGTTAAGAGCCAAAGGCAAATGTCATTTATACCATGGTATTGAAGCTGACGTTGTATGTGAATGTACTGTACAGTAGGTAGCATACATTTGACCGAGATGCATTTGTACAGTTGTATTTTGCCAGGTCTAATTGGAAAAAAAAAGTTTATGTATATTTCGATGATGTTATATATTTTACACTGTACAGGGATATTTTATTGAGATCCTTTCCTTAAAATAGAAGCAACATAATGTAGCATAAGAATGTTTTCGAAAGTGCTTAAAACATTGTTTTGTGGTTGTGCCAGATCTCAATATGTGAAGTTAGTGACTGTTCAATGCTGTATGCAAGGTAGCTGCTTTGTCAGAACTCTTTATTGGGTATACTGTAAACATAATCTACTGTAAGTGTTATTCATCTTGTGAGCTGGGTTTGATGTTCTTTGGCATTATGTTATGCAATATGTTCAATAGAAAACTGTCACTTAGGCAACCAATAAATAACCACTGAATCTAGATAATATTGATAGGGCATACATTGTTAAAATCTGATTAGCCTACTATAGAGAAATGCTAAATTATATTTGATAATCAATGGTTTGGCTGTTATTGTGAAATATGTTTTGTCACTTGAAATTAAATACCCCAATAGGGCCACGTTAGTGAAAGAAAAAGTTTTTGGGTAAATATACCAAAGAAATGTTAAGCCAATATCTGCCAACATAATACATATATAATTTATATGCAGGTAAATGATATAAACGTAAATTTGAGCAATTTGATCCACTAACACTAACCAATATCACATGTTAAACCTTGATCAACATATTGTTGAATGTGAATTGAATCAACACATAAATACAAATATTGTAAGTGGTCAAATAAATGTGATGACCAGAATCTATATCTAGACTTTTTTATCTATCTATCTATCTATCTATCTATCTATCTATCTATCTATTTTTTTCTATTTTGGTTTCACACAAATTATATAGGCCTGCTTAATATCAATGTAAAACCGCTTCTTTGACTGTATATCACATGTTGCAGATGATCGCAAAAATATGCCTTCAGAGTTTGTTACGCCTTTTAAAGTAACCATCGCTTCACTTGGGCACGAGTTTGGTGCAATTTTATAGTTGGCCGTAAAGTGTGGAATATTCTCGCATAGGGGAAGAGGGTGTTGCTCTCTATAAAAAACGACGTAGTTCAAAAGAGTGCGTGAGGTGCCATATCAAAATGGAATTCAAGAACAGACACACAATTGTGCTCATCCTTACAGAATTGGTAACACTAACATCGTGTGCTCCACCACGATGTGAACATGGAGAGGATTTCTTTGGTAAAGTTGATTTACTTAAAATTGCTTTAATTACATAGGCTTTCTTAGCATTTGGACCTTTGGCTGCATAAGTAATGTGATGCAGTAGCTTTAGTCCATATCATACAGAAAATAGTAGGCCTACAAGTTTAGGGGGTCTTAAGGCTACTTTTGCACGAATTATTTGTTAGTTATACTTTTGAATCTTACCTATTTACATTTCAACTATAGCCAATTGGTTTGAATTTAGCCAACATTCCAACCAATTCTAATACATTGAAAATTACAAAAATCTTAAGACTTAATGAGCTTTTATTGACAGACAGGAATTTTCTGGGGAAGCTGGAGCGAAATCAAAGGTTCATACAGTATATCACAACCTTCATAGGTAGCCTAGTTCTAGAAAGCAACTGCATAACGTTTATAGGAACTAGCCTGCCATCTAGTGTCTGCAAAATGTCAGTTACTACGTTTCTAACGTCCTATCTTGCAGGGAGATGCAAGTCTGCACCTATTCTGAAACGTAAGTATAGGCCTATTCGTTTTTAGCATGAAAGAAAGGTTTAATTTATATAAATTACAATAAACCATGGAGGATGTCATGTATGTGGTCAATTTCTTTAGATTACATTAACAGACCTATATAATAACACTTTTGCACACAGGAGCATACTTGACAAGTCAAGTGCTCATTTATTTGAAAATAAATGTAAATAAATAATAAATGTCTTAAATTACATTTAAGTTTGTTTTTATTGCAACAAAAAGAATGAGGTCATATGGGCTACATTACATTATTCTAGGCTTAGTCCTAATGAAATCAGGCCCAAAGGCATTTCCAAAACCAAGAGTATTTTTAGATGACGAATGAAGAGCATGAAATATTCAAATTCTAATTTCCAGAGATCATAGTCAGATTTGGCACTTAATTAGAGACGAGTGAAGCACATGATTAAATGCTTGAGACATAATGGTCATCAAAATGAGATTTTGATAGCCCTACTTAACATCAAGGAGGATGTGTTCTCATATCAATACACAATATTAAACAAATTAATTGATCCATATATTTTACACAATTTTGTTCACATAGGCCACCTAGCCAGTATCTAAAGGTTTATATTTTGAAGCACAACTGCCCACAAGCAAGAGCGTGTGGGTGACAGTGGCACAGTGGGTAGAGCAAGGCGACAGATAATCCAAAAGTTGCTGGTTTGATCCCAGCTAACTCCTCACCAAGTGTTGAGGTGTCATTGAGCAAGACATCTAACCCTAACTGCTCCTGGTGGTCAAGTCGCACCTTTCATGGCAGACACCACTGTGTGTTAATTTGTGAATGTGAGGCAATACTGTAGTGCTTTGAGTGGTTGGAAAGGTGCTATATAAATGCAGTCCATTTACTGTGTGTGTGTGGCAGGCAGAGGGGTAGAGATGAGTGTAAGGGATTAGAAATCTTTTTTGTTTTTAAAGATAATTTCATTTTAAACTTGTAATCAAATCCACAAATGCTGATGCTTCAGGCAGGTGCTAACATAAGCAATAGGGTTTTGTAATGATCAATTTGGCTTTTTAAAGTGATGCATTTGGATAAAATAATCCTGTGTTCCGGTTGGTGGAACACTTGCTACAAGTTCAATAAACGCAAACGGCAATGGAGGTCACATGCCAGGGAGGAGTTGGGCTGTCCATATAGGCTGTGGGTTGGACAACGCTCACATGGATGACAACAACGCCATTGTTTGTGTTTTACTGCTTTAGATTGTTCTGTTTTAGCCGTAGAACCACCTCTGTTGGTGCATAGTGCACTTAACCTGTGCCAATTGAAGGATATACTGTATGTCTACAATGGTTTTGTGTGAACATATTCTTATTTTGTTTTCATGCATATCATATATACATTTAGACACAAGATCAAATAATATTGTAATGAAAGTGACATTTGGTACTGGTACTAAATATAAATAATGACTATGACTACTCACAAATAGGCTACTTAGAAAACACCAACAGGTTGCAAGTTCTACACTTCTTACACGTCATTGAGCAACACTTGCCACTCCCAGTAAACGAAAGATGTAAAAGTTAATTTAACGTTCAAAACATTCACTCCACCGAGCAACTTTTTAGCTAAAAACACAGGTGTGAAAATGTGCCTCTAGATATTCCATAAAAATGTTTGACTTTTCGTTAACCATGTTTACACTGCATTTGGTGTTATTCTAATGTAGCCTACACAATATTTGCTTTTCTTTCACAAACGATGACATTTCTAAGTAAGCTCAAAATCTTTGTCAACCACAAGGAGTTTATGGGAACAAATTGTGGCGTGCACCTTTTAAATATTTTCACATGGTTCAAAAAGAATATATAGGCATAGTTCTACAGTATAATTTGCCACACAACCTGTAAAGTGTTAATTGTTTTCCCCCAGCCAAATGTACAGACACGTTACTGGGCTACTGCGATGACATGCCATACGTCCAGACCATTTACCCCAACATCCTGGGCCACCGGACTCGTGAGGAAGTTGAGCTGGGCACGGAGTACCTTCTACTGAGCGTGATCGAGTCGCTGCTTGGCGGGGAATGCACCCCTGACGTCCGCCTGCTGGGCTGTTCCATTATTGCTCCCCGCTGCGACAAGGCCAAGCTTCTGAAGCCCTGTCGCAGTACCTGCGATGCCGTGCGAAAAAGCTGCGGCCACGCCTTCGACGCAATTGACATGGCCTGGCCTTACTTCCTGGACTGCGATCGTTTCTTCGTCAGCGACCTGGAAGGATGTTACGACCCCCTGGAGGGCCTCAGAGGTAATGTGTGGTGTGTAGGGCTTTCAGACGTGGTTTTTTAATGTTTCAGCCTATTCAAGATTCAAGCAGTGTACTAAAAGCATCCTCCAAAATCATCTTGGGACTCCTAGAGCTCTAGGGGTACCAACTCTAACATGATGGTGTGGTCTATATGTCATAATGTGAAGTCATTAATGAAACCCTGTATGTAATACTTATATTTCAGGAACCTTTATTCAAACTACAATCACTTTCAGAGATAAAATGAGTGTTGGCAACAGAAATCCACTATTCCCAACATCAGCAGGCTTTTTACAATTTCAAATGCCAGACTTTCAGTCATCTGGGTGGCATGCATGCTAAAGTGCCAGGCCACAAAATATACAGTGCGTTAAAGGTCAGATGGAATGCTAATACACTTCCTTTTCAAACAGATTCATTAGATTGACCTAGATCTGTCGCTATGCCTATAGTGAAACCTTTATAACAGTTAAAACAGCCAGAAATACTTTTGTGCGCCACCCGGTAACTTTGACAACAACGAACGCCATGTGCAAGCAACATTAACATGCTGACAGCTCATGCTTTAATGTTTTCACCATGATGTAGCAAAGAGCAATTTGAACATTTATGTAAAGGCTACTAATACTTCTGTGATTTTGAAATGATCACCACGATACCTAGAAACGAACCAGTAATATTTTGTTTATTAATTGCTAGTCTCCCTCCATTTACAAGCTGACAGCGGACACTTTTTAATGCTGTATGAAACCAGATTCTCCTTGCATTAAATTGACTTAAGATGTCTGGCCACAACAAAGGCTCATATGATTAATACCATACGTGTGTTCATTTCAAACTGACATGCCTGTTCCTATGTTGAATTAATTTGTCTTTCTCCCCTTTATGCAGTGAACTATATCATCTGTTGACCTGACTGTATGCTGGTTTGGTTTGGACGAAACAAGGAGGCTACAGCCAAGCCAGATATTTAGGGCATGCCAGACATGATATTTGTCAATTATGCATGTATGCTGATGATTAGTATGCCTTTGAAGACTGGCAAAACTTGCAAAATAACTTAATGTAAACATTTCAGTTGGTGCCATTAATTTGATGATTAGGAATTCTGAAATGTTTTTTTTAAATAAGTTTTTGTTCTTGTTCTCAGTTATTATGGTTTAAAAGCTATACATTTGATACTTCCTGGCATGATGTGATTCCAACAAATGCGGTTAATACTTCATGGGGTGAGAAGTGTAATATGTCAGCTGAAAATACTCTAAGCACATTTCTTGGCTCAGACATTTGTGGCTACACATATTTGAGTCTTTCACGTATTCTCTTCTTGGGTTTCTGCTGTAGGCTACTGGGCCTACATACCAGACCAGTCTGGCTGCCACACGAGCGGAGACAGCATTCTCATTTCAGTGATCCGTGGCTTTTATGAAATGTTTAAACGTCGTTCAGTGTAAGAGGCCTCTTGGCATACTGTGTCTCCTTGACAGCAGAGCAGGAGATTGACGTGGTGGACAGCACAGCTCTTGAGGAGCCCTCCACTCTGATCCAGTTCACCTATCACTCCAACGCCCAGATGATCAACGTCATGAAGAAGACTGCGGCCCGCTGCGCTGACATCGCCACAACCTACAGCATCGGCCGCAGCGTGGAGGGCAGGGACCTGCTGGTGATCGAGTTCTCAGACCACCCCGGGCAGCACGAACTGTGTAAGGAGCGCTTCATTCTGTCATAGAGAATACTCAGTGGTAGTGTGTCATATTCACCACAAGGGGTCAGCGTGTGCAAGGGCAGGTTCTCAGTGTGTGGAGGCAAATCACTAATATTGCTGGTGTAATTAAATAATGATACTAATGATGTTATGCCTTTTAAAGGTATAATAAGTGATTGTAAGATAATACTATATCTTTTTGTCATATTCACTAAATATGTCCTCACAGTCGACTAGCTGTCTGCTCTCTGTGCGTGACGAAAAATGAATCAGGTGTTTCCACACAGCCCTGGCTCCGTCAACAAGAACACAAAGTGCTGCAGTCCGCGGGATTGCACATAGATGTCGAGCGTAACAGTGAGCTGGAGAACCGCGTATGAAGCGGACCATATTGTGTATATATCCGCTGCAATCGTTGGAATGAACAATTGAACGAATCACTGAAAAAAGGACTTGTGAGTCCCGAGTGACTAAAAGTTAGTTCAAAATTAACAAATCGTTTGTTAACTGCACATTACTACGTCTGAGGGAGCATCCTATGGCATTGAAGGGAGAAGTGTTTCGGTTTTGATAAAGTTCAAATGTCAACAACTGTATAGTCAGTGGAGAAACACTGACTATACAGTTTGAAGGTAAAACTACAACTAGTAATACTACAAAAAACTAAAAAAAAAAAATGTTGGTTTGAAATTCATAGTGTATGCCCCACCTGTCTGAGCACTCAGACAGGTGTGACTAATGCTGACCTCTACTCCTCCCCCTACATCCCTTATGGGCTCAAACCACTCTTCGTGTAGCCATGCGATTTTGAGCACAGTTGCACATAAACAGTGAACACAATTGAGGAGTCCATCTTTAATTGCATTTTGTCTAGCAAAGATACAACAGCATTTGATAATTAAAATCAGGTGTGTGTAGAATAGTGATTGCGACACTCATTTGCAGTGGAGCCGGAGGTGAAATACGTGGCCAACATGCACGGAAATGAAGCCATGGGCCGCCAGCTTCTCATCTTCCTGGCCCAGTATCTGTGTTCCGAGTATCTGCTGGGGAACCAGCGCATCCAGAAGCTGGTCAACTCCACCCGCATCCACATTCTGTCCTCCATGAACCCTGACGGCTACGAACAGGCCTCGGCTGGGCTCCACGACAACAGTGACGCGGAAGACGAAGAGGTTTGTATTCCACCTTTGGGTCTTTGTCTATTTTATAATACCACAACAAGCATAGAACAAGAAATACAAACGTGTGCTCTGAACCTTTACGTTGACGCGTGTCGGACGCCTTCAGCGTACTTTGGCCTTAAGGCGTACTTTATTATTGCAAATGTGCAAATGCAATGTTCAAACTCAAAATAAATGTAATGTGGTGACATTTCTGGCACATATGGCCGCGCTATGATTGTTGTCACATATTGACCTTGTGGTTAAAACGAACAGTAGAAACACATTGTTATGGCTGTGGGGCAGTGGCTAGCACTGCCCTTGACTACTCCCCCTATTGGGAGAATGGGCTCACACCATACTAGTACCCCAACAGACTGTGTTTCAAACATTTAAACAGTAAGCTGTTTCAATGTTTGGTGGTATGGCACAATCGTGTTTTACAGAAGTGAACTATTTTACTGTAAAACATACATGTGAGCAGACTGCCATCTGACTAAAAAGGTTAAACATGTTTTAAGATATCTGAAATTGTAGTCTGCTGATATATATTTAGAGCTTTTGTTCCTGTATTCCACAGGATCCTAGATACGGCAGTTGGGAAATTGGTCGAAGCAATGCTCAGGGCATTGACCTGAACAGAAACTTTCCTGACTTGACGTCCATTGTTTACCGCCGACGCAGACAGAGGGGCTATCGCACCGACCACATACCGATCCCAGACTTTTACTGGTTTGGTAAGGTACAGTATGAAGCCATATCCATATATAACATCAACAACTGTGTCAGTAATGACGTCACATAGACATAACAGTAATACATCATATTCATTAATGCAATAAACAAATTGTAAATAATGATACTGCAATTTAGGTCGCACCTGAGACCTATGCTGTCATGAAATGGATCCGATCCATTCCGTTTGTGCTCTCTGCAAATTTCCACGGTGGACACCTTGTGGTTTCCTACCCCTACGATCTCTCCAAACACCCGCTGGAGCACAAGATGTTCTCACCCACCCCTGACGAACAGGTGAACAGGCACTGAATGTCCTTTTTTAAATGTATTTGATAATAATGATACTGCCAATAGGGTGTGGATGAGGAGAAGAGAAGAAGAACATCCAAGATCCTTTAACACGCCCAAAGCAAGTAACGCACATCATTTCTATTGATACTCAATGTCACCTAATTCTGTGTGACATTGTGGCAGGCCCTAGAAACAGCTGTCATTAAAGGCAGTGTGGTTTTGCCAAGTAGGACGTGTTTCTGGATCAACACGTCCCACATGCAAATCTGGACCAATATCAACCATTAGCCAATCGCAGCCTTCTGACATCAATGTATTAGAGCTCATCATATTTACCGTTAGTGAACAATGTTATTTGCAAGCTTATTTGTTAGTATAGAATACCTATTCATCAAGCTAACTCACTAACCAATATACAATACAGCCACAGTTAGGTATCATCTCTAGGTAAGTATTAATTTAAAGATTAAATATGAATGATGTTACTGATAATGTCAGCGGGCTGTGATTGGTTAATGGCAGCGTTGGTCCAGGAACATGACCTACTAAAATCGCATTGAGAGACGTAGCTAAATGAACAGGTCAATAGTGATTTGTCAATACAGTACCAGTCATATAACTCAAGGGGGTTTTCTGTATAGTAAGTAACTACAATGTAGATATAAGAAAGACATGAAGTAACACATATGGGAGGCAGGATAGTATAGACTTGTGGTTAGGGTGGTCAAATCCCACCTATAAAGGTCATGGATTTGATTCCCAACAAGCCTATAAGAATTTTTGATTAAGAAGCATCTGAGAGAGATAGCTATATATATATATATATATATATATATATATATATATCACTATCTCTATCATTGTAACCGTCTGTTTAATTAAAACACTAAATAATCAATGGCATTTACCTCATAGATATTCAAGCTCCTTGCAAGAACATATGCAAATGTTCATACCACGATGGCGAATGAGAGCGAATGGTGTGGCTCATCTCGCAACAGCCAGGGAGGAATCGTCAATGGTGCACAATGGTACAGCATTTCAGGTGGTGCGTAGAAATTAAACCACTTTACACAACAGGACTTGCTTTAAAGAGCAAACTAATTATGCAATTATGAAAATGACCACTAGAGAGTGCTCTTAGACCTGTTTATCTTCAGTTGAAAGGGTCAAGGTTTGGGTGGGGGTTCATTTCTGTGTTTACACATTTTGCAAGCACTAATGTGTAGGGAAGATCAACATTTTATAAAGATTAAAACATTTGTAATATCCCATTGTTTATTGTCTTTTGTGTTTGATCAGGTATGCAAGACTTTAACTATCTCCACACCAACTGTTTTGAGGTGACTGTGGAATTGGGATGTGATAAGTTCCCTGTGGAGGAGGAGTTGTATACAAGCTGGCATGAAAACAAGGAGGCTTTACTGACATTTATTGAGGCTGTAAGGAAACCCAACAAGAAACTATTCCTTTCACATGATAGAATGTAACATAAACGACACGTTGCCTAACTTGGGGTGCTGTTCCCCAGGCACATCGAGGTATCAAGGGTATAGTGAAGGATGAAGGCGGCAATGGAATCAAAGGAGCGAGGGTGTCTGTCCGAGGAATAAGGCACGACATCACCACAGGTAATAACACCACGCCTAACTGCTTGGCAAACGGTATCTGGTGAGCCAACGTTATAGCATATAGCTTTGATGTGTTGTCCAGTCAGGCACACTGGACATGAACAGGAGAGTAAGTACATACTGTAAGTCAAATGCATTTCTATGGCACTTATTCACAAGTAAGTGCCAAAACAACCAGAATTAAATGAAAGCAGGACTTCCATAAAATACAGGCAAAATAAACTGCAGGGACTGCAAGATAAAGAGAACCAACATGAAAAAGATATAATCCACACAAATAAAATAGTTAAACAATACATTTAGATCTGTTTTGCCCCATTGACTGAGGCCTCTCCCCCCCCCCCCCCCCTCTTCCCAGCTGAAAACGGAGACTACTGGCGCCTGCTTCCACCTGGCATCCACATCCTGACAGCCACAGCTCCAGGCTACACACGGGCCCTGAAGAAGGTCCACCTGCCGGCTCGTATGCGCGAGGCCGGCCGCGTGGACTTTATGCTGCAGAAGGCCGTTGCGCTGGAGAGTGACGCGCTGGAGGAGGACTACATCTTGCCCTCTATGGGAGCCTACGAGCGCTTCGACCCATACAACCAGTTCCAGCGCTACGCCTCGCCCCCGGAGGTGGCTCCAGACCGGGAGGAGAGGGTGGAGAAGCCCTGGTGGTGGAGCTACTTTGCCAGCGTTGGAGGTGCCCCTCCTACCTGGTTGCTCAAGAACTAGAGATCTCCAGGGAAGATGTGAAAGCGCACTTGGTCTGCCGTTCGGAACAGCTTCATAAGTCACGCTGTGGTCAATGTGACCTGCCTCCATGGTTGCTGTGAGCAGAAGCGAGACTAGCCTGGCTGGTTAGCAAGTTAGCTTCTAGTGCAACGTCTTGTGCCACTTTCATCACCACATCTTGCCTTTTTAACTATTGTAAACCCAATAATTTCACTGTAGACAACCTATAAGCCTTGACAATAAAACTTCACTGTATTATATGTTATGAAATATTAAATTGGTATGGTTATGGTCGAGCATAAATACAATGAATGTGTTAATAATATATAAATCAGCTTTGAATGTGATTTGTTTTTCACAAAGCTTCTGTAGGATAGGTTTTGTTTAGGGTGGTCAAGTCCCAGGTAAAACTTTGACTACCTGTAAGCATACTTGAGCAAGAGTAATCATTGTAATTTGTATTGAATAAAAGTGCCTCCCAAATATAACACTATGTTATGACACCTTTGTCTTCTATGCAACCTCAATTTTGGTTGCATTGTGTAATGAGACGGCCAATAGGGTGCAACCTTTCACAAATGTCTCACAGTCTTAGAGTATTGACACGTTTTCATAACACGATGTATTTATTATTAACACTGTTAAAATACCTATAAAATAGTAGTTATTAAAACTACTAGCTTGCTGGATCCTTTTGGAGATTTCGAAAGGATAGGGTACCTTGCGGTCAGAAACGAGAAGGTAAGAAATTGAGGCCACCCGCTCGCACCTTTCGCGCTGTTAACGCGTGTAATCTGTAGCCTCGTGAGACCATCCAGATCTCGCGAGCTTCAGTTTAATTTCACCGTGAGAATCAGTTTGAATGTGTCCGAGTAGCAACTGTACCTTCTAATCGTTTATATACCTGCCTGGTTTTCCAATCAGCGTCGTGTTTTTAGCTATACAGGCGTGGTTTAGGTGTGCAGACCATGGTAAAATGGCTATTGTCACAATGTCATATGAAGACAGTATATGGTCAAAGTGAATTCAACACTGAACACTGGAAGGTTTCTTTTATCAGTGAGTGACAGGTCTTTTGCAACAATAGGACAATCCTGTTTGTTTTGCTATAGGTCCTTGCCAGCCATGTCAGGTCATGGTCTGGGTCACCCATAATGGCTAGCTAGGCTGAGTAGCGTAGAGATGACCTGGATTAACATGCTACAAAAGCAACAGCTTGTTGGCAGGTAAATCAGATGAACGAAGTAGTCAGTCTCCTTCACTCATTAAAACTAAATATGTCTTAGACCTGTGTCTATTCAATTAGAAATGTAACCCCTCTATCTTCACACACACAGACGCATGCATGCATGTACACACGCACTGCAATATTAGTAAAGCTGTTGTGTATTTATTTATTCAGTATGTTGTTTGTTGTCTGTAATCTAATATAATCAATATATATGTATATTGTCAAATATAATTTGTTATTGCAGAAGGTCTACAGATTTGTTAACTAATATATGTAGTAGTGTACATAAGACGCTTTTTCACTGATGGTGATCTGATTGGCTGGTCCCATGCTACATGAAGTAGTAGAAGCTTTGAATGATAGAATGATTCGGGTATCAAGACCTAGCTGTACATTAATTACTGTACATGAAATATGTATATACACGTAATACAACCATCTTTCTTTTGAAGAAAGGCAGATGTTATATCTCAGCCTTTTCCCTTAGCTTGGCTAAGGCCTGTTTTTAAGTGTGAATGGCTTTATAGGACATGCAGAGGTGATCTACCACACCCTGTAAAAACTCCCATAATTGCAAAAACAGCATTTAATTTCCTAATAGCAGCTCAGCGTCAAGTCCAATTCAGTCTACTTGTTCAGAGGCAGCAATTACGGAATGGTACATGTGCAGTCAACTCCTCTGCTGGGTGATTATAAGCCACTTTCTTTGTTACGGACCCTGAACAAACTCAGCAAAAAGCCTACGAAGCGAACATAATGTGATGAGTCAACCATGAGTGTGTACAAAAACATGGCAGTCGTTCTTTTGGAAAGCCACTCTACTATGACAAAAGTAGGTCCAACTGGGTTAAGGTGATTGTGTTTTTAATAGCGTTGGGACCCCAAACCACAGCAAAATGTGACAATAAGGAAAGAGTATTCTTGTTTGGGAAAGTAAGTTCCTTGCACTGATACAGGTTCACTGGCTGTTGGTGGTTACTGAACTTGGGCTGGCTATACTTACTGCCGATGGATGGGGTTTCTTTGTTGAATCTTTCACTTTATCTGTTTCTCCACAAGTGTGATGGTCATATGTCAACTTACAAGCAGGCCACACAGATGGATTTGGTGTTCGTTTGTTGTTTGTTCTGCGTGTTTCTGTTCATTTGGTCTGTTTCACAAATGCTGGTTACCCTATGTAAGGGGTTTAAGTGCTGTTTGTAGCCTACATGAATTCGTAGATCAACCCCAAGCCCTCATCTTAAAGCTATCCAACGGCCACTTCACTTAAATCCTGAAACACTAATTAATTCATTAGATTAGTCTTAGACTTGTCTAAATATATTATATAATATGCTTTTAAGATACTATTTAAAGGTATACTCAGCAATTGTAAGATGGTACATATTTTGTAAAATGCTGTGAATATCTACACAGTCTTCTAATCAGGTGTTTCTTGACACAGCCATGGCTCTGTAAATGTGAACACAAACAAAGTGGTGCAGACCGCACCACACAACAACAACATCCTAGCCTTGGCAATTCATGTCTAATGTGTGGGGCAGAGCTTCTCATGGAGCACCCTATGGCATGGGTATATCTTACATTACATTAGCTACTTACTACCACTTTTTTGTATTTTATTTTTACTTTATGACTCACTTGTTTGATTTAATCAGAGCCGGTTTTATGACAACAAAGGTCACGTCCCAAAGTTATATTACCGTGCATTTACAATTACACCCAATTCCTCAAGGCTGAATAGTCTATAGAATAGCCTACAGATGCATTGGGACATTGGAGGAAACAAAATAATAGTAATAAAAACATAATTGTTATGATTCTAAATTGTTATTAGCCATTGTGCCAGAATATACACACAGCTTTGTCAATGTCAAATAAAACAGCTAATAGCACTATTATAAAGTATTTGCATTTCTTTGGTTTCAGTGAACAAGAAACCATGTTGACCTTTAGCATAGAAGATCTCTGTTTGGCTAGATGCTGCCCTGAGGCCAACAACGTTGCAGACCTTTTCATCACAGAGGTTTTTACTTATGCAATCCATAACCACATGTAGTAATGTGAACATTCAGCTTGCATGTTTAGCTGTTGGAAGCTCACGTGTAGATTCATTTAATTTGATCTATTTTATTAAAGTTTAGGTAAGTAGTAGCCCTAAATACAACTACTGACTATTCAGATGCATAATCTAGACTGCCAAATGAAGCACCAGATTAAAACGCAAATCTTAATTGGACATTGTTTTTGATGAGAAAACATTATCGCTGTCACGGGGACGAAACATTTACAAGCCAATGAGAGAATTCCCACCGGTTCCGTAGAGGCTGGGTATGGGCATGTTTCAGCCGGCTACTTGCACAGAAATAGCTCAGTTTTGCTGTGTGCACTGATGCTTAGATTTAGCCATTTAGCAGCGCTCTGGTTAACTGAAACTGACAAAACCTCGGACTTCAGCCTGATATTAGAACAACACCCCCGGCGACTGTGGGGATGTCTGGACATTTCACCCAGCGATGTCCCATAACTGCATTTGTGGCACAGCAGAAGACACTATGATGTTTCAACCGTAGCCCCGAGAAATAGATGTATGAAATGTAATATAAAAACAAAATACAGACTATATCTGCTTGATAGCTGTATACTGTAAGGACTGGGGTGAGACTTGTCAATGTCAAACCAGATCTTACAAATATGCTACAACATAACACAAACCAAGGTGGCACTGGATTATTTAATGATAATGGATGCTCCACAAAAGACTTTTATGTTTTGATTATGGTCAAATGTTTGGGATATGGTCATAGTAGTCTACATACTGATTATCCAAAATGAACCAAAGCTATGGTGTTATGATGTCTAAATCTGAATAGAGAAATATAATATAATGGACATGTGAGACGTTTGACCATGGCACCAGACACATTTCATAGTAAATAAAGCAAGATATTCCATCTGAATGGCGTGTTAGAATTAAGTTAAAACCCCAAACAAGTAATGTTTTATGGTCCACAAAAGCAACATTCCCTTTGCAAGTCAGCTGGCTGGAGCTATGCTAAATGTGGCAGCACCTGTCAGACAAAATCAATACATGCTTCCTGGGATTTCTTTGGTGCCATAATCCAGGCCTAGGTGGACACTGAACCTGGGGAAACCAGGGTTCCTGTTTTCTTGCCGTGTTTTCTCAAAAGCAGGTTAATTTAAAGATATGACAGCAAACTAGAAAAGCTAATTACTGAAGAGAAAAAGCACAATATGTGCATTAAAGCATTTTGCTCATATCTGAGACATACTGGAACCTCTCATTTTTACATTGAACAGATACGGTAACAGGCTGATTTCTGTTTTGGAGTGGATTGTGGCAAATAGGCTGTTATAATACAAAGCAATCTAGATTTATTATTAATAGGCTTAATTTGTATTTGGAGTGCTTTATTAGCCAAAAGTGATATTATATTGTGTATTAATAAACAATACTTAATACTACTAGTTTTCAAACTTTCTTACTTATTTCAAACATATCACACACACACACACAATAATTAGAAATAGTTTAGCATCCAGGTCCACATCAGGCACACAGTAATTTCACAAATCCAATTAGTTCTAGTATAGTATTTTATTATCTGTCTTAAAAAAACAATGGATGTTTATGGAATCCAGCTAGTCTTCCAATACAATACAATACAATACAATACAATACAATACAATACAATACAAGCTACATAACCTTTTGTCACCAAAGTAGAAAACCATCAATAATTAGTGGTGATAGTCAGTGGTGATTTGTAGTAGTGGGGTATGTTCATGAAATTCCCCTGCACTTGTAAGAAGTACTCAAACGCTTATGCTATCCGATAGTCATTAAATATGTAAAATTAAAGATTTTAAAGTGGCACATGAGTTTGCAGTGTGCAGGGTCAATGAAGCGCATGCTTGCATATGCAATGCATTGGGTCATCACCCTGGCAACAGCGAAGTTAAGGTAGGTGCACTGAAAGAAATGGGAGCACATTGCTTATATTTTATATTTATAGTTATTCTAGATGGTGAGTCACGCACAACTCTAAAATATTCCACATGCAGTTGCATTGTAAATGTTTTTTTTTATTTTTATTGATGATTAAGTTGATTAAGGGAGCCATAAATCTTTATAGGCTATTTGTTTTAATATCATATATCTTGCAGTGTGTTCCATAAAAAGCAGAGGTAGCCTATGAAAGAGAAATATGGCATTGTCCTCTAAATAAAAGGGTTAGTCAGACGGGAAAAAAACAAAACAATACATTAAAAATCCAATTGTGTATAACGCTGTTTGCTACAATGTTTCAGCAGGATATATGATGATTAATTACCATATATTAATATTATGTAAGCTGTACTTAAATTTACTGGCTGTTAATTTTCTTGATATATTGACTGTGTTTTGTAATTTTCATCATTACGAAACCACGTTTCACTAAAGATCACAGTCTCACTGAGATTGTAAAGGCACAAATCTTTTCCGTTTCCCGCCATCATCCATCATAATTACGTAACAATGTCTTCACCTTGGATCAATTTGTGCCATTGAGATCAAACGGTAGTGCTAATGGGAGCCTAGATTTCTCCAAAAGGTAATGCATATCATGTGGCGTTAGCAGAAGTAATTCAAGCCTCAAGCTAACTTGCTAGCATATGCTTTTTTTCGCCACTGAAAGGTGAGATGAACCAGCTTTCCCCCTGTAGCTACAATTTAAATACATCATTGTATTTTGTCAAAATTATCATTGCCAATAATTTACATCCAGTAATGCTGACCAAATTAAATTGGTCCCCTAATGATATAATACACCTTGGCTTGCCGTGCCTATATGCCAGATAATTGTAGATCCGCTTTCTAATTTAAATGCATGCTTTTTTGCATGCTTTGTTGCTAATGACAAGTAAATATGGTCCACTATGGCAGATTAAGATTAATTGTTTTCATAAAACATCAACATTCAACAACTGGTAGACCCTATGCACACAGTCCACAGAGCTTCTCAAGGAAGGCAATGTTGATGGGTAAACTATCCTACTTATAAACCTCACCCAATTCCATTACACAATCAATTGAATATTATCATTCCAAAGTATTTCTGGCATTTACCCTCATGGTGCAACACTATTGTATAGAAATAACTCATTTACTAATTAATTGTTACGGATCCATCAATATTCTTTGCATAATGTGTTTGTAGTTAGCAAGAGCTGCTAGTCTCACACCCCTGCAGTTTAATAAGCACGCTGTCAGTTTAAACTAGTGTGACGTGGGGTATGGCTTTGCGTCTGCTAAGAATGCTAATGCTTTGGAAGTTGTATCCTCCTGTGGCTCTGTGGATAAAATGAAACAGGTATGAGAAAGAGCTAAGCAACAATGCCACCTTGAGAATGGCTGGTAATGGAATACTGGAGCTATGATCATACTGGTAAATCTATAGGCATAGCCAGGGGTGTAGCCAGAACTGTTCTACTGGGGTGGCCAGCTATGTCCAGTCATTTTATTGGGGTGGCACTTGGCAGATTATGACAAAAGATACTTAAAATCTTTCAAATATTATATAGCCTATTTAATGGCTATAATATGTATCCCTGCTTTATTGGGTAGGCATTATTTTCAGGTCTTTTTGTAAACAAATATATTTTAGGCTATGTCCACATATTTAAAATATTGACAATGACGTGAATTTACTATAGTAGATATAAAATACATAACCAAATAGATAGTATTACTATAGTAAATTGTTAATGATGATGCCACATTCTACTTGCTTGACTCTAACACAGAAAGCCTAGTGGAGCAATATTTATTTGTACCGTATATAGTATTGTATATAGGCAGGAATGCATTGTGTGTCTCATCAATGAAACTCCAAACAAACCTACCTGTGTTATGAATCCAAACACAAGCGTCCTCGCGAGATCATCCTGATGTCACGTCACAAGCTCCTATTTCATACTTGCAGCGAAGCCAAACTGTGAGGTCAGGATGGTATAACACAATAACACCTCATCATCAAGGAAATCACACATTCATCAAGTGGAGACGGTCCGACCTAAATAATGGCATTTCATCTCACACATCTGCAGAATATGCATCGCAGCATTACATTACAAAATTATAAAGCAGTAAGCTACTGTATATGAATGTTACAATAACTGGTCTACAACTGTAATAACCCAGCCAAAGCCACATAGTCAGGAAACCCATTGCTTCCCAGACCTTAAGGTACAGCCAGTTTAACACATTGTCCTATAAATGTCCACAATGTCCACAATGGATGGATGGATGGACATTTTAAGAAATGTAAAATAGACTCACCAGTGATATCCATTATTTTATAAGTAAATATCCAAGATGATCTTCCATTGGGCAAATGTGTTAAAAGGTTAACTGCGGAGTGATACTGTTTGATTTGAGCTCGAAGTTATCAAGAATGACTGACCATACCTTTAAGTGTATATTCTCATATTTATAAATCCAGAGCTTCACTGGGCATGCTATTTTCTATTTAAGTATCTATATTATCATTTATGCTGTTTTTAGGGAACATATAATTACTTTTTTAACTATATTTTTACAGTGTATTTTGTATTATTTTCGTTGTTTCGTTGTTTACATCTATAACTGAGTAATACTTTAAGAAAAAAGAAAAATGTCCCATGTGTGAAGGCCATACTACCTGGCTCACATTAAGGCCAGTATATACAGATAATAAATACACATAGCTGGAGTAAACATGTTTGTTATAATTCTGTCAATCTTATATTTAACATTTCTGTTCTGTGTTACCTGAGTAGTACTTCCTGGGTTTGGCTAAAGAGTGTGTCTAGGAATGGGATTGGTTTAAGTACATCAAGGGAGTAATTGGGATATACCATTTTCTTACAATTCACCTGGGGAGCTCGTTTTTTTAACATTGTTCTATTAATTAAATCTATATGTATTCAATAGTGAATAATTTGAATGACATAGACAAATAATCTACATTCGGCTTATGCTTGAGAATGTTGGAAAGTAAGGATACAAATATCTATATTGTATATGTAAGATTATTTGTCGATTCACCTTTTAGGTATGTTGGTCTGCTCAGACCTATATGTATATGTCTCCCTGTTTGTATTCTGGAATATGTCGGAAAAAACGTGAGTTTCTATCTGTTACTGTTCTGAAGATATGACACGGAATAGAAACCTATGCCATGAATAGAAACAAACGAGTACCATTATACGAGGAATATTGTATTTTCGACTTTGTCGCCGTGCTGTAGAGCCCCTACTCTGCCAAAAAAGAAAGCTATATATCAAGCTCTTCAGCGGAATGTCCGAATTATGAGGAAAAAAATGTCCAGCATTTACCTGTTCTGAATATATAATACAAAATATTGACCGATGCAAAATCATAGTGACTCGTGAGGGGGGCCAGTGGGGTGGCCAGAGATTGTAACGGGGTGGCACTGGCCAGCCCTGGCCCCCACTAAGCTACGCCCCTGGTAATATATGATATATATCTGACCCATGTTATACGCCATCAATTACCATTTTACGTATTTCATATATTTATTTTATTATTTTACCCGTTTTATATGATTTATGTTGTTTATTTCTGTATTTTCTTCTGGGAAGTATGTACTGTATGTATGCATGTATTCCCCACTCTGTGAAGCACTTTGAGCTGCAATTCTTGTATGCAAAGTATTATTCCGTGTATATTCTTAAAGAACTGGTTTCTAATTTAAAACTGCAGCCGTTAAATGAGGCCTAAGCCATTTCATTCTTGTGCTGTCTGAACAATACTGTGCGCCTGACTGTAATTGTGCTATTATGCTATCTGGCACACACACTTCATTGCGGCAGCCCAGAACTGCTCCACTTAGAGCGGGCTGACATGAGAGGAGCAGACCGGCGAGAGTGTGAGGCCCTGCAGTCATGCAAAATGCAGAAGATATATGACTTCATTACAGCTCCATAATGGTGACACAGCAATCTGTTCAAATCTTAAGGCATTTCTGTGGAACTAGGTGTAAAGGACAAGTTGGTTTTGGATGTTTAAAGCTACCTCTCCTCAGTAAGCATTTTAAGATTCACAGCCCCAGCTCACAGATTAAAACACAACGGTAGTCAGCTATATGGAGTGGGAACAATGTAATCGTATAAGAACTGTATGGGAGAAGCCATCCTTTACATACTCTGGGACACAGCACTGGCTAACTGGGTCAGCACCTGCCTACTTGACAAACAAAGTATTTATAAATAAATATAGGACACTGTATTTCAAAGACACAACTCGATCACATTATATTAATACCCACTTTGTTTGGAAATAATATATCCTTATTATTATGCTACATTTGAAATTAAATGTTTAATATTAGGGTTCTATGGTTACATTATTAAATGTATGTACTCTATTAAGTACTGCCTGCTATTAAGCATATGTACAGTAATATAAGACATTATAAGGTTTATGGCACTTTTTCTGTACAGTAAAATCCAAAAGTCACTTGCAGTTAGTTACAGTGCACTTTTTCTCTGTCATAAATGTCAAGTGTCATACTAAGTGCAGTTTAAATTGGTAATGGGGTAAAAAGATGGGGAAGTTGTCAAATTTTACTGATAGATGCGCGCACATGTTCTCATACACATGAGCCCAGGGGAAGGCTTAAAATATACAGAAGTCACGTTACCCTAACATGTCTAGACAGGAATTACTGAAACTATATTTTGACAGTTGTGTCCTCTCTTTAACCACTGACATCAAGAGAAGGGATTTACAATGTAGGGAAATGCACATTTTGGGCTTTTGAGCGATTGCACGGTTCACTATTCATCAAATGTCACATAAATCTTTAATCAGGAACATTTTACAGCTATCTATTTATGGATTTAGGAGATATATGAAATAACAACATCTATCTTCTCTTCCGTAGGGTTTTGAAATGTTAGTGGTGAATAATAGATGGCTGAAAGCTTCTCTCTTAGATGTTAGGGGATTAATAGGCAAGTGAGTGTTCTTATTTGTTAAGAGTTGTTTGGCGTAGAAGAAAAGGGATGTTTTATCAAGTCATCTATCTCCTATTCTGACTACCAGGTAGAATAGAGAAGTCGTTTATCTTAATTTATGTCAGGAATTAGAGAGATCTTCAGTCACAAATTGACTCCATAGAAATATTACACAAAATGAGAAACTGCATTTCAAGAACGCAAGAGATAGAGATGTGAAGGGTCAATCATTTTGTCCATGTATAAGGCTTCATATCCATAGCCACTGAGCCTCTTTCAGAAGAGTGAGTTGAAGAGAAAACAGCTGAAGTGTTACAAATGTGTGTATCACTTGGGATTACAGCGAGGGCCGAAGAACTGGTGAACGGGTCAAAAGCCTTGGCATTACTGATGAGAGCGGCTGCAGAAAGCTGCCTCAGAGGCCAAGTGGAATGCCACTGTTCATTAGTCCATCATGATGACTAACATTGTCTGGAAACATTCTGAGGCTATTCACTGGATTCATCTCACCGAAGAATATAACAATAGTGCCACACATAGCGTTCACTGGTTTGGTCTGGTCGTGGCCTTACAGCTGCCGTTTTCTCTATTTGGCTGATGTTGCTACAGTAGAATGACCTATGGAGGTCTAGTTTCAAATGAGTGTTGCATTGATATCACACGTATGAACCTCTATTAAAAGGTGAAGGCAGCAATTGTAAGACAATACATTTTTGTCAAATTAAGCAAATATCTCCTTACTAGCTAGCTGTCTGCTACCCAGCCCTAGATCTGTAAATGGGAGCACAATCAGGGAGTGACAGGGAAACAGGCCTAAAACACAAGGTAAACACATTAAGTGACGAGACTAGCACAGGACGGGGATCACGAGACATTACACCCAGTCGATGTGCAGAAGGCAGAAACTGTGTTTCAGTACAACAGCTCTAATTCTGTTCTGTTAATCCATTGAAGTACAGCAGCTGTCACACTAGAGCCCAATACATGAATCAGCAATTATAATGTAAGAAAGTTATTGTTGCTGTATAAATATGATATGTATATATATATATATATATATATATATATATATATATATGTGATTGCTGATTTATGCACCCTCCAAATAAAGAATTTCCCTTGTGTTTTAAGAGATTCAATGAGTCATGTCAAGACTATTAATATTATGGTGTGATTGCTTGATGCAGTAATGCTGAATTCTTGGTAAAGTAGTAGTTCTAGTTATGTTTTCTAGATATCAGATAACATTAATTTATGTATTTTTAATTATGTGATAATGGACGGCTAAGATGGGGTTACGTGTCTTGACTTATAGCAAAATGTTTCGTGACACTGAAGCAGAAATAAGCAGTGCATTCGACATTTCCAAGAATTCACAAACATATAATTTGCTGTTTTATGGCATTAATGAGCAACTAATAACCTATTATTGATCAGAAAGAGTATCCCTCAAGACAGACAGGAAAGTGATATGTCTACTATCACACAAATGCGTGAATGACACACACACACCCACACACACACGCACACCTCCCACACACCACGCACGCACACACACACCACACGCATGCACACATTCACGCACGCACACACACATACGCACACCTCACACACATACGCACACACCCACATTTGAATGCAGCCACATGCAGACTCGCTGCCTCCTAGTGACATGTTAGTCACAGAGGCTCCAGTCAATAGTCTTCCATTAAGGAGGGGTGTAGGCTGTCAAAGCCAGCCGTGACCTCCTCGCACTGCCTTGGAGCCCGCTGGCCTGTGATGTCCGTATCAATATGAATTTCAGCCCCTCGCCAAACGTCAGCCGCAATTCCCAGTGTCCATTAGTGGCGCGTATCTGTTTCCCTCAACTTGTAGTATTGATTCCTTCATGTCTTTTGTACAAAGTATGTACAGGGATCTTAAAATCAGGGACTTTGATAAGATGGCTGGGTTTCTGTCACAAGGGCTTTGGAGTTCCTGTGTTTTGTCCGTCTTTAATTATTTTCATACCTCTGTCCTTCCCAATGCTAATTGCCCTTTGGCTATGTAGCTGAGCTTAGCAGATGTGATGGCTTGTAATGGACGGGCAGATGACATGATGGAAGGGGGGGGTTGATGTTGGTGAGGAGGCTGCCCCTTAAGGTCGGGGGCATTTCATCTGTCGGGTCAAGATGAAGTGACCTGTTGTCATGCTTTAAAGGCTGTCAGATCGAAAATGCAATACACTGTGGCCTCATATCCCTAGAGAGTATGTGTGTGTCTGTAGGGCTCTATTTAGATCCATTTATCATATGATTATATCAAATACTCTATTGAAAATAATAATAGGGCGAAGTGAACTCAGCTTGTTGCATTAAAGGTGTAGTGAGCAACCTTGGAGGATTTAACAAAACGCATGCTAAATGTGAGTACATCCAGATATAACCACTCAGATAATAAATATGTGCTTCCTAAGTGTAACAAGCACACATCCAGACAAATGGTCTTCAGGAGATCTACAACAACATGCTTTAATTGTAAATCAGTGAGCCACATCTGTACGTGACTGAGGTCGTACTCACACTTGGCCCAGTTAAATCGTGCCTGAGCTCGTTTGACCCCAAAGTCCGGTTCATCTGACTAGTGTGATCGCTCCGTACCTTTCCCGGGTACGGAACACTTAAGAGTGCCCTGGCCCACTTGAAAGAGGTGGGGAAGGGCACGGTTTGATTGGACTCGGGCAAGGTACCCATCGGTGTCACCAAAAACATGCCCGAGGACGAAATTGACGTCATTGACGCGACAATTGTTTCATTACAAACAGCATGGCGGCAAAAGGAACACTATAGTGAATACGGTGCAATGTTTATTGGAAATTTGGGCAGACGAGAGTATTTAGGAGCAACTGGATACAACACACAAGAACGCTGAGATATTTGTGAAAATTCACAACTATCTACGGATTTCAAAGAGCACCGAGCAGTGTTGGCAAAATCTGAAACTGCGTGCTCAGTATCTGAAGGTACGGGATGCACTCCGTAAATCTGATAGCTCGTCGGACATCAAGGACATTTTCCAGTGGAACGATTATGTGGACAAAATAATTGTCCTGAAACCAAAATTAGCAAACCTAATGTTTTGGAGCAAGCCCTGGCCCTGAATGTTAACTGCAGTGTGAGTGCAGGCCAGTGGGGGAGTAGGGAGGGGGGGACAATCATTTGGAAACAACTCAATGGCATGACATATTTGCCACCAGGGGGCTTTGTGAGCTGAGATGAGATTCTGTGTGACACCAATGGCTAGTTCGACAGAGAAGAAGATGTGTGACCTTTGGCTTTATTTATGTCACTGTCAGTCATGCAGGACCTTTTCATAAGATACGGTCATTGTAATCCCTTAGCCCCCATTCAATTCACAGGAGCACTCTGTCACTCCAGACCACGAAAGTCGACTAAATTAATGGATCAATAGATCCACTGAAAGCCTGGCTGGAGATTCAAGATCCACACAGTTGCTATTGGGTTACCAGTCATAATGAATGGGGTGTTGTTTATGTTGTAAAGTGCAGTGTCATTGAGTCCTTTGAACAAAACGTCTCAACCAGAACTTAGCACACCACTGCACAGATGTTTTAAAGATGTCAAAGGGACTAATATGGAAGTCATAAACTGAGAATGGATCATTTCATATTTATTGAATTATGGTAAATATAAAGATGTTTCTCTGGTGATGGATGTTGATAGTACCATTTGACACGGTATACAGTAGTGTGTGTCTACAGAAGGCTAAAATCAGTGCAAGAAAATAAAACCTAAGAAAGTAAAATTCAAGTGTAGCTCATCTGATCTGTCAGCATGAATATATTTTTCAAAGCTGGTAGTGAATTGGATGCTGACTATGAGGCAAAAGATTATTTTTAGCTGTAAATCAAATTTGCCATGGTGATGGTATTGAAAGTTCAAAGCAGAACATTTAGCCAGAAGAAGTGGATACAAATACAGGTTCTATCTTTATTAATAAAGATAGAAAATGAAAGAACAAATGAAAAACAAGTTGATAAATCAAAATAACGTTTTGATGGCAAAATAACTTTTAATTGTCCAGTGAAACTAACATTAAAATGAAACAAGTTGGATATGCTGATACAACAGCTAATTTTTTCAGTGTACGGTACTCACCCCTACACAGAAAGTGGTGTTTTCTGCTTCACGCCAATTGAGGATGTCAAATACTTTGTATACTTAGATGCAAAATGCTTTGTTTCTTGACCAGATTATCCCACCAATAGTATAATACAGACTGGCTTTCACATTGCCCTGGATGAGTAAATAAAGTATAGGAAATTGCGTTTCCCCACTCAACCTAGCAGTAGTAATAGTAAAATTACCGCAACAACCATCACAATTATGATGGGGGCATCAAAGCCTTGCTTCCCTCAAGGCAAACTGTAGTAGTAATTATTATAAATCCCATCATATCAGCATGGAACACTTAGTGTGAACACAGATGAATTGCTCATTATCACGGTGTTTAAACATCCCTTCCGACTTTCAGATCTAGTTATGTAGAAGGCCGCGGAGAAATGACGGATAAGGAAGTTCGACTGAACACTGTCACCTTTGCTTTAGCAGATGTAATGTGACAAGACACTATGACACATAAGCTCTCTCTCTCTCTGCCTCCTTCACACATACATGGAAATCCACACTTATCCACAAATGTATACAGTACAGTAACTCATACTGCCACACATTATATGCCTCAAGCTATGAAACAGTTATATGTTTCTATACGTTTTCCCAGTCAGTGTTTTAAGTGTGATTTAATATGACTTACCACGCAACTGCTTGAATGTCGTTATGGCTACAGCTATGGTAAAATGTGGTGGCGTAGTCGAACATGCTATATATCTGTTTCATGAGAAGTATTATTGTGCCAGTGGCTTGAGAGAGCGACTCATGCCACAGTAATTCGCCCTGGACCACATCATCACTTGCAATTGGGGATAAAGCATTTCAAACATGAGTCCTTCACGTTCGTGCATTTAGCGCTGAATGGAAACCAGGTGCCGTGTGGCGTTTTGACGGTCAAATTTGAGCAAGGCGCTGACAGCTCTGTGTGGGCTGGAGGTGTACATCAGCCTGGGAGAACTCCACCACAGACAGTTCCAGTCCGATTTCTTTGCAGAAAACCCTACTTTGCGTATAGCCCCCATTGGCAGTAAGTCAATCGCGTGTTATAATGCACAATACTCCACAGTCATTGATAACAGCTCTGTCTGAATACGTTTGATCAGGTCTAGATTTAAATGTTTTTTTCCTCGCCTCTGACAGACAAGGCATGGCTGGGCCTCCCTGCGTGACCAAGGGCAGACTAGAGACGGCCAGCGAGGTCATATGAACCTTGTGGTTGGAGAACGGAGTGCAGAGCGTTGCGTTCACGAACGTCCCGCGCTGCAGTCAGGAAGTCTGGCGACTGTAAACCTCACCCGGCTTGAGACGCACACGAGGACACGTTAGAGCAGACACTGGTGCACACCCCCTCGCACGCACGCACGCACGCACGCACACACACACACACATACACACACACACACGCACACACGCATGCACCGTGCACACACACATGCATGCAGCGTGCACACACAAGCCTGCATGGCTTAGTTTATTAAGCCTAAATACTCTCATTGTCTTCCATTTGATGAGACTTCCTAACGTCAACAACATCTTAGACACATTAGAAGACTCATATTCGTTTTCACTCTAGACTAGTATGTACTGCCAATAAACAGAAGTACAACAAAGATGGTATAGATTTTATATTTACTGTATACTTTCTCTGTTTTTACTTTAAAAACAGACACCAAAACAACAGATTCATGGTTTGCTAACAGTAAACATCTAAAATCTAATGGGATTTTAAAAAAAGGTATACAATAGACATTAATGCACACATTAAAAAAAAAACAGAAGTAAAATGTCAGAACATATACATTAACATAAATACAACATGTGATAATACATATGTCACAAATTATTTTAATAGATGAGTAGTGGCCTACTTGGCACTATAATCCGCCCTACACATTATTGTTGACCCGGCATCTAAATATTGTATACCATATGTGCCATTTTTCTATCAGCCAAGCGGGTCATTGCCAGAAGAACGTTGAAGACCTTTGGGTATGAACAAATTATTAACTGCTGAGAGCACAAATTCTCATTAATATATTACCATTACAATATTTGCTATTTTTTTCATTGAGTTTACAAGATATTCATATAATGCTGCTTAATAAAGAATAATTATAATGCTGAACATAATATTTCATATTTTATGAATGTATGTACGTATATTTTAATGTTCCTTAATAAAGAAGCTGTTTTATTGTAAGCCTAAAACCTAACCGTCTAGACCTAAAACCTAAATTAATTCAATATTAGTATAAAATAATGTTAACTTAACTTCCGTTTTGCCTTTCAAACAAGCTCATAGCTTTTTCTAAATAATCCATCCAATCCAGTCCATGTTTTGAATGGTAAGGTCAGCAGGAATTTAGCAGAGAAAACAAGTGATTTGTGGGCAGACTAAGTGGTTGAGTGAACAGGTTAACAGTGACAGGGCTCTGAATGGCTTTGACAGGAGGAAAGCAGCGAGTAACTTCAACAATGAAGGGAGAATTGACCCGGAAACAGCAAGTGCAGCTTGCTGGGCGCTTTAGAAGAGAAACCTCTCCAGAAGCAATGATGCACATTTAGCTACACATGCTATTTTCACTGTTAATGGATACATGTATTTTAAGGTATATGCTCATGCCCACTGCCTTCATGGAAACAGTATTCTTGTTCGTCAGAGAGGTGATACAATGTTCATCTTGTGTTTCTAAGCGATGCTCGAGAAAGTTATTTAAACACGCTCCCTCAAAAGCTCCACCCCTCAAATTTGATGTATTGCCAAGGATATTGTTGTGTGGTGCGGCCTGCACCACTTTAAGTTCCGATTTACAGAGCCTGCAGTGTAGAAACCCCAGATTGTTCTTCCAGCACACAGAACAGACAGCTATAGCGGACCATGAGGAGATACAGTATATTTGCTGAAATTGACAAAAAGTGTACAATACATTTGGTAGGTAGGACCCAAATGCACGACAACATGTCTGGTTGCCATGGGTTTTTATTACAAAAGTACACGGGTGTGAACGAGCACGCACCACGGACAGACGACGAAAATGACAAAGGACCGACAAGGACCCAAGAACACACAAAGACTTATAGACGGACACAGGACAGGCCATTGGGCAGGTGAAAACAATAGACAGCATGAGGCAGGCAGCAATCACAGGACTGGGATGAAACACACAGACTGGGGAAGTTGGTAGACTGAAACACAAGGAAACAGGCAGAAACATGACAACCAGACTGGGGGGGGGGGGGCATTGTCAGAATTTCAAACATAAAACAAATGTTTAAGAGTTGTAACTGTGAAATAGTTTACCTTTAACATTATAAGCTTTTTAAATGTCAATTGACTAACAACTATGTCACCAAAAATGTATTGAAATTATATATATAGTTTCTGACCATAGCTTTACTTTGTAATGCCTGACTTTATAGCCCATGATGCTGTTAACAAACTCTGCACTTATAATGATTTTAAGAGACAATCATATGTCCAGTGTGGCTCTGTGCTGAGTCTAATTAATGTACATCTGTGTACATGTGATTTAAAATGTGTATTGTATTATTATAGAGGGGAAATGCACTGCTAATACAGAAACAAATGTCATTTTACAAGTATTGTGTCATCAGTACAGTAATTTAATAATGCTTGGTCGTATAAGTTATAGCTTGTTAAATGTATACTGTCAGTACTTAACAAGTGACAGAGAAATCTGTATCCTAAACTTTTATTTTTTGGTACTGGAATAGTCTATAATTGCAATCGGAAAACCCTATAGGCTATTCAAATGTTATACAAAATGTTGTACATTTTAGTTAATCGATATTCCTTACTATTCCTTATTTTCAATACAATCGTTTTTTATTTTAAATTATGGATTGTATTGGAAGATCGTTAGACATTGGGTGGTTAGGCTACTCCATAAAAAATGTATAGGCCTGTATTACATGAGTTTATTCCAACATTATTTAAATGGTGAAAACGTTTTTCCCATCCTTGGATGGTAAAGAAACACTTGAATTGAAACACAAGTGATTAGGCTACTTGTGTTATAATGCAGTGCTTGTAAAAATGCACATGTATATACTCAAAAAGCATGGGCTATACGGCAACTTCATCCAGCAGTTAATTACTTTCAATTTGACAGGAGGACACATTTTTCACAGTAAAATGTCTGAATACGGTCATGTATTTTACCCGGAACAATGTGTGAAAAGGCTTTAAGGTGAATAGCAGTAAAATAAACACACCACGACGATGGTGTGCAGGCCAGTACAAACCCATACGGTTAGCCTAAGTTTCTTCACATTCGTCAACCATACTCCTACTGACAGTTGGACTAACCAATAGCCTATAGTTTGTTTTGCAGTAAGATGATTTATTCAGACGGTATGAACGATAAATTGTATTAAGTTACTTGCTTACAGCTTATACGTATATATAT